>JASDQU011179250.1:46112-60240 GCA_032191745.1 Picea mariana | reverse complement strand
ATATATATCTTTTTTCATTTTCTTTTTAAATTTTATATTAAATTTTGTATTTCATTTTATTTAGTTTATATATAAATAAGTTTTTTATAACTATTTTTTTCCCCAAATTGTTTCTTAGGTTTTTATATTTTTGGGTTTTTCCTTTCATTTTTTGTTTATTTTATTTTTTATTTTTTAAGTTTTTTTTTCTAATTTATTTTTTAACTTAAAAAATAAAAAATCCTAATTGTTTTGCAATTTTTCTTAAAAAATGGTTGTTTTTTATTTTACTTTTTAAAAAACCAACTCTCAAATTTATTTATTTTTGTTTAATTTCTTTATTTTTTGAATGTAAATTTTAAAAAATTATAAAAATAATTTTTAAGAAATGATTTAATAGCCAATTTTGAGTTGTTTATCAATGATGGTAGCCATTGTCGAGGCCACAATTTCAATTAAGTTATAATCTTAACTTCAAAAAGGGTCTAAATGGGTTTGAATTTTAATCACTACAAAAAAAAGGGTGCTACCGGTAGAGTTCTCGTTAAGTTGGTATCTGTGTTTATTTTGTAATAGTCTACTTAGATGATATATTTATCTTTAGTAAAACTTGGAAAGATAATGAAGCATGTCAGGAAATTCTTAGATGTTTTGAAAATGAGAAATTATGCCTAAAGATGTCAAAATGTGAATTTGGGAACACATATTTAGTTTATTTGGGATATATAGTAGGGGGCTATGATTTGAAATTTGATTCCTCTAAAGTTGAAGTGAAGCCATTATGAAGTGGCCTAAAAATAACAATGTAACATAAGTTATGAAATTCTTGCATAGGGATTCACTCAATGAACTTGTTACATAAGATGTTCATTTGTGGGATATTAAAGAATACCCCTAATTTCACTAGATATAGAAAAATGATCCCCAAATCCTTTTGTTGACCCCCCCTCCAAATACATATTTACAAATTTAAAACCACATATTTTTACTAGATATCCTAGGTATCCATTTCTTTCATGGCATTTTTAATACCCATTTTTATTTCTACCCCTAGTACGGAAACATGTCATAACTCATATACACTTGCAAATCCCAAAAATAATCCAAAACTAAGCAAACAAGTGCACCAACATCCCAATAGGGATATGCCATTGTAATAAGATAGCCTTGGGTTCAAGGGCTTAGTGTTATACTACTTTCACCCCTATATTTAGTCTAATACATGGCCATGCAATTTTTGAGGAATAGGGTTTATTTAACAACAAAAACTTAGAGTTAAGAACCCCTGTACAAAACCTTGTTTTTCATCTTTATATAAAAAACCACATGAAATCACACCAGATTTATGGCTTTAACTTCTTGCAAAAGAACCTTATAGTTGAAGAATCTAATGGTTTCATTTTGGAAAATGCACCATGAACGTGGAGTATTTCCTTATTATTAACTTTAATCTAGTTTTTTTTTACCAAGTACCCAAAGAAAATACCACTAATTGTATGATCCAAAATAATTTTGGGTTCATGGATGAAAGAATACAAAAAATGTATAGTGGAGGAGATCCATGTTTATAACATATATGACATAACCAATAAGGCAAAAACATTGATATGCAATCAACTTCATAAATTAAGAGAATCAAAAGCAAAGAAGAGTACTCTCCTTCTAAGTTATTCATAGTTCTCAAGTATAGTTTGTGAAAAAACAAAAATAAAATAACAAAACATTGCCAACAAATTGTACTTGAGGGATTGGGATTGTTAGTTTTATGTGAAGGGAATTTTCCTCAAAATAAGGACATCAACATGTTAATGTTTATGCCATTATTATAGTTCTTTGCATTTCAATAGATAAGAGCATCATAAGAATAAGATTATTGAGAAATACACATTCACAAGAGACACAACATTTATCCTGGGAAACCCTCTAGGGGAAGAAAACCCAACAAAAACTTCCTTATCATAAATAACTTATACAATGTTCAAGAGATAACTCAAACCAATATAGATAGTCCTCCCCAAGAGATGCACCACTCTTCTTCTCCTCTCTCTGACTGGTAATTACAGCTTGCCTCATAAGATAATGAGCAAGTGAGTTGTGTGTTTGAAGTGAGGCGCTAGCCTCTTATTTATATAAGATTGGCACGTGTGAAAGGTCACAACTGGCAGGGCCGACCTCTCACTTTGGGTGGGTAAACCCACCTTTAATTACTTCTGGGTCTTCCATGATAACTGTTGGGGCCGACTTCTTATTCTACCCTTTGTAATTGTCCGATGACCAATCCGCAAAAGGGGATTTGGTCCTTATACAATTACCGACATGATTAATCCACAATGGGGATTAATTCAATAATAATAATAATGACATGATTAATCCGCAATGGGGATTTAATCCAATAATAATAAGAATGCTCTTCGCAGTTACATTATTTCAACATAACATCCTCCATGCTCTTTCCAAAATACATATAATGAGATAAGTGTTATTGTGAGATTCCCTCTTTTAGATCAATTTTAAAGATCTCTTGAACCTTTTGAGATCGATGGGGCCTAATATTATATATTTGAACTCATTTCAAGCCTTCTTCCACTGGTTAACTAATACTATTATTGCAATTAAAAGGCATCCAAAATTAATGTATCATGGGTATATTCAAGGTACAATGGAGATAATCTTTTGTGAAGTGTTGGGTTATGCACTACAAAGTAGCACTTAAGAGGTTAAATATCCACTCTACATGATCTGCAAGAACTAGCATCATTATTTGTTGGGATCTCTTTGGTGGGAGAGGATGAAGGTTGCTACACTATATATTAGAATGAGGTCCCTAAAGGAAAATTTATTCGAATTTGTTGAAAGGAAGGATGTCTTCATGTTTTGCAAGGATGTGTGTGAGGCTCATAAGAAAGGAACATTTTAGGGTAAAGATGCAATTTGAAAATTTCTCTAAGATGTTTTTCACAATCTGATGCATTCAAAAGTAAGGAGAAGTTGTAGTGCATCAACTAACTCCATCTATGAGATGATTAAGTGTGGGGAGGTTCTATATTACATAGCTTTATTGGTTTGAATTTGGATGACCCTTCAATATCTATGACTTATCATTGGAATATATCCCAATAGGCATCAAAAAAATTGAAATAATCTCCTTGTTAGTAAAGAGAAAGACACGAAGTGAAAATTCGTTAATGGAATAAAGTTAAAATTCTCTCAGAAATCCTTCTCAAACATTTCACGTATACACATTTTATTCTCTTCTTGACCAACAATCCCATCAGAGAAAAAACACCCACACAATAGTTTCTCTTTCTCCATTTTTAATGATAGGAAAAATGAAAAACAAAAGACTTAGCCTAGAGACTCCAATCAATTAATCAACTGAATCAAACCTCACAATAAACCATAGATTATTTTAGGGGCTAAATTTCGCCAATGGGATAATTTTCCATGGTTTTTTTCCAAAAAATGATTTGCCAATTTCCATTTTTTTTTCTAAAAACGATTTGCCCAAATTCCATAGAATAAAATTATTTTACCTTAAAAATTGCAAATTTTTTATAGAAACTATATAAAATCCTTAGAAATTTGAATATTTTTACAAAACTATCGCCAAATTATTTACATTTGACATATTAAGGACTAGTAAGATTAACCCAAGTTAATACATTTTAATATAAATTTCCATCCTTAAAATTATCCCTGCATTAGGAGAAATGGGGGAAATGGTGTGCAGGGTTTTGGAGAAGCAGGTTTCAAGTAGATTGTCGAGCTATTGTCAAGTGCGAGAAAAAATGACCAAATTGATGAAGAAGCATCTTTCGAGGAGTTTGTCGAGCCATAGTCAAGCAGGAGGAAAAAGTCCCAAATTGATTTTATGAATACTTTATATAGTAATACTTAATACTTATACACTCACCCCCACCCCTATCCCAATACCATATTACACAATATTTTAGAAAAACCCCTTCTACATTTATTACTTGGTCAATAAATTGACTAGGATTTCAATTAATATTTAATACCCATATATGAATGGAAGTGATAAAGTATTGTTTAGTTAATGAAGTACACATGGCTTCCTAGGAGAAGTTCAATATCGGAGGAAGTTCATTGCAACCTTTTCTTTTATTGCATCTCCTTTACATGCTTTGACAAATACTAAGCAGGTCTTTCAGTGGAGAGGTAAACATAAAAAATCCTTCAAGACCTTGAAAGAAAAGATCAGTACATCCCCAATTCTAGCATTTTCATATTTACAACAACCATTTGAGATTGAAATTGATGCAAGTGATTATTCCATGGGAGCAGTGTTAATAAATACAAATGAGGAAACCATTTTGTTACCATTCTAATACCTTCCCTAGAGCGACATGAAATTATCCTACTTATGACAAAGAATTGTATATCGCTTTGGTTCGGAGTGTGAAGAAGTGGAAACATTATTTGACAGGAAAAGAGACAATCATCCATATGGATCATAATCCTTTGCATTATCTCCAATCACAAACCAAGCTACAACAATATGTCATTTCCGGTGGATGAGATTTTTGCAACAATTCCATTTGGTCATTAGGTATAAGAAAGGTATACAAAAAAAATTGTCGATATATTATGTAGACCTTCTATTAATGCATCCATTGTTTTGCAACATAGTACATTATCTCATGGAAGTTGTGTTGAACAATATGCTAGAAATGAAAATTTTAAGGATGTTTATAAAACATTAATCCATGGTACTAAAGTGGAAGAAACAAATTATCATGTGCATGACAAATTGTTATATCATCTTGGTAAATTGTGTATTCCACAAGGTGTAAGAGTGCATGCAATTACAAAAACACATACTTCTCTCATTTTTTTCCATTTTGGTATAGGAAAAACAATAGTTGAGTTACAACGTTATTGCTATTGACCTCGAATGTATGAAATTGTGTCCAAATATGTAAAAGTATGTGTGATGTGTGCCACTATAAAACCAAGTAACATAAAATTAGGTTTGTATATGCCACTTCATGTACTTTCTCTCCCATGGGAAAGTGTGTCTATGGATTTTTTTATGGGGTTTTCTTATGTCCACGAAATGACATGATTATCTATATGTTGTTGTGGATAGATTTTAACAAAATGTGTGCTTTAGTTCCTTGTAAGAAATAGGTGATAGAAGAAGGGACTGCACATTTTTTCTTCCAATGTGTTTGGATTCATTTTGGTTTCCCGACATCCATTATATTTCATTGAGACTCCCACTTTCTTGGGGAATTTTGGTCAACTTTGTGGGAGTTAATAGACACTAAGCATTGTATTTCATTGAGACTCCCACTTTCTTGGGGAATTTTGGTCAACTTTGTGGGAGTTAATAGACACTAATATTTTCATCCAAAGACAGATGGACAAACGAAAGTGGTACACTTACTCTGAGGAGATTGTAACAAGCATCCTAACCCTTGGGATGAACAATTGTATTATGTACAACATGCCTATAACTATGCTATACATTCTTCTACACAAATGTATCCTTTTGGGACATGTTTTGGTTATTTTCATAAGTCTAGTGTTGACTTCACTTTTGGGACATGTTTTGGTTATTTTCATAAGTCTAGTGTTGACTTCACTTTTGGGCAGAGTTGATAATTACTCCGAGTTGTATACATTAGCAAGAGATACCTCCATATATGTAGATGGATGGAGCCACATGGACCAATCAAAAAATAGCAAATGGATTTAATTGGATTCAACATGGTGCCAAGGACTTTCCTTATTTGATAAAAAGAGCATGGAGAATTCTATTTAAAATCTATGTCTATCTAAATCTCAAATCTCAAGTAATGTGGGATAATCCCATAGAGGTCGATTTTTTTAAAAATATTTGAAATCTATTCACTTACCATGTCAACCAAGCAATGAAAGACGCGGTGTACATGCCTTTTACCGTAACCTCAAGGTAAAAAGATAGAGGATAGAGGATTTTTTTGATAAGAAGCCGAAGCCAAAGAAAATGATGAGCATAGGTCATCTCTAGGGTCGATTTGCTAGGTGAGAGTGAGGCAACCTAGAGGAGGCAATTTTTTTGATCCAGCAAGATGACGCTATGTGTGGAAAATTATGACGGAATTGTTGCCTGTGTTGCTTGAATATCTGTTGGGAAGGAGTCGTGTTTGGAAAACTATGACGGAATTGTTGCCTGTGTTGCTTGAATATCTGTTGTGAAGGAGCAGTCGATATACTTGTGTATCCATCTCTTCACTTGTGGAGGAGGATTGGTTATTGAACGTGTTTTTCCAAGTATGGAATTACAATGGTCAATGTGCCTAACCTAGAGAACCATTGTCTATGAAGGAGGAGAGGTCGTTTTATTGGGAGAATAGGAAGCCTATGTTCATTTATTGCAGGAAGAAGCCAGTGAAGGTTGAATAACTTATGCTATTATTTTTCTAGACAACATCAGACACTGTTTTTACAGATTGAAGATCATGTAAAGAGGTGCAATAATGTACTTTCCATCCTTATTATGAATCCTTTGTTGGAGACTTATATGGGTGAACTCTGTTATCAATTTAAGTATTGTTTGTATTATTTTAATTTTGGTTTTAAATTTCAAAGTTTAAATACTCATTTGTAATTATTTAATTTAAAACATTTTAAGGAAATTGTGAGAAATTGAGAAGCTTATTATATGAATCAAAATTAGTGGAACTAAGCATTTGGTACTAATTTAATTTCACATCAGGACCTCTGAGTCAGACTGCTAGCTAGTTATTATGGTTGTTAACTGAAATGAAGAATACTAATATAGGTACCACATCAGAAGCTTTTTAAAATGTCCAAGGCACAGGTAGTGGCATATGCCAATGGATTACACAAAGAATCAAATTAAAAAATTACAGGACAACGATAAGGTTTTAGATTTAAATGCAGTTGCGGTCACATATCGTTGTGTGAAGCTCGCGCTCTCAATCCTTGTACCTCCAAACATAGCAAACAGAGTTAGATTGAAATGGGCACAGTATTGGTTTAAATTTCAGAACTTCTTCTTACATTACATACTGGAACACATCCGAAGGCTTAGTCGATAGACCATGTGGTTTCAAAGAGATCAAATTTCGTTAGCTCTTGTGCTATCATATAACATGTAATTTTGATTAAATTTTTGAAAATTTAAGTGATGAAAAGTTAAACAAAACAATATAAATTATACTATATTCCCTCACGGAATAAAGAAAACAATATAAATTATACTTCGTACACATGCAATATCCTGTATATAAAACAGTTTATATTAATAATCCCTTGGATTCACGTAACAATGCAAGGTTACAGGTAAGTATGTCGTCACTGTTTCTTATTTTATTATAGATAGTCCGTTACATATAATGTAGTTTGGACACTTATGTGTAGATATATATTTAGCAGTATAAGTTGGGGTTGGAGAGAAGATACTGCTCGATCTTCTTGAACATGGCACCGCTATGTTCCTTTATCTCTTGTGCTCTGCCTTCATCAAGCTGAGCACCAGGGAGGGTTTCGTAATTGCAGATCCAGATCACCACACAGCCCCCTTCTTTCCTGGGAACGAATTTCAGTTCACAGTTCAATGCACTTAGCTTCTTCCCCAGCGGCCCTCCATCGATTGTTGTGTACTTGTACACCATCTTGTCCTCGTCAATTTCATCCACTCGCTCCTTGGCGTAGCTGAAATCCTTGTTAGCTGCGACACGAAAACAGAGAACGTTATAAGTACCACTTCAATACTTCTACTTATCAGCATTTGCATCTGATACTGAGCTGATTGAATCGCGGAAAGAACAAGAAGCGGAGGTACAATATTGATCTTTCGCTAATTAGTGTTAATTTTATAGGTAATACCAGGGGTGAAATTGAACTGCTTAATGGTGCCGACGCCTCCATCTCCTTGAAAAAAGGTGACAGAAGAGAAAAATTCGGGCAAAACCTTTGGGAAGAGGTTGTGGCCGTCTTTCACCATGGCGTTCCACAGTCTCTTTGCGTCCACCGCACACACATCTTCGGTTGTTGTTGTCCCTGCCACCATCTTGAGTTACCTAAAAAGTCTGTCAACAAGAAGAAGTATAGCCGCTTGTTGCACAAGAGGGGGGAAGTATATATAAATCTGTGCATCAAGGAGGAGTACGCGACATCTGTGAGTTTGTGATCGCGAGGCCCTTTTGATTCATATTTCTTCTAGAAGTTGAACGACAATAATAGAAGGGGAGTTGTTGGTAATTGCTAACTGCAGCGTTAATTTCGTGCCATTTTCTCCGATGATGGACTTCCATAGTCAGGTCTATGTCCTACGAAAAAGTTTTAGGGATGAGTCCAGCCTATGCCAATGTAATACAAATGCAGGAAGGAGTATGTTGACAATGATGGAAAAGGGTAGTTGTTGGCAACTACCGACTGCTGCCTACGAAAATATTTTGGATGAGTACAGAGCTTATGTCAATGTAGTATAAACGCAGTAACAAGTATGTTGACAGTAACAACCACCGACTGCAGCGTTGATTTCGTGTATGTCTGGGTTATGAAGGACTCCCATACTCTTATCTTTATGTCCTATGAAAAAAAAGAGTTGTAACTGTACACAGCACAGGGAACGTATTTCACAAGAGCAGAGCATATATAGGAGAAAGATCTATGGAAAACATATGTGGGTTAAGTTGCAATGCATGTGGTATTCATGTAGAATTTAGTATTTTCGAATTAGTTTGATTTGGAATTTATCAAAAAATATTAATGTGTGGTACATGAAGGTTCTAGGATCTTAGATTGATAGTATATGAAATATTTAATACACAACCAATGTAAGCCAACAATTACCGAGTGGCGGGTCGACGGACTTGCGGGTTCACCTTTCTTATTTTTTATTGCTAGCCTGTCCCTGTCCAGTGAAATGCATTTTGCACCCAATTTTGCATCTAAGAATTCCTTCATATACATGAGATGGTAATTTATACAAAGTTATAACATTGTAGCAAGATTTATAGTAATTTGTATAATGCTATAAAACTTGATACATTTTGCAGGGAACAATTATGGAGTTGCGGGTTGGCGAAGTCCCTGGTTCACACTTTTCATGTCCAACGTGTTATCTGAGATACATTTTGGACCGAAGAATTCCATCATATACATTTTGCACCGAACAATTTCTTCATATACATGAGACTAAACAATTTATAGAATATTATAACATTGTATGAAGATTTATAGTAATTTATATAATGTTATAACATGTTTTACTTAATGAATAATCTAAACAATTATGTAAATTTTATTCAATATTTTTTTGTTTATAAGTAAGATTGTATAAAATGCTGTGAAAATGAAGGACTACAAAGAATTTCCATTGTTTCAAGTTGTAAATAGTGAGATGCCCCGAGGGGAAACCAGCTCAGCTAGTCGAAGCACTTCATAACTGAAGACTAGACTGTTACTGATGCAAAAACAGTTCAAAAGTCTGGCCCATAAGGGTGGTTGTTACAACTATTGAAAGTGTAGAGAGAATAACTATAATAACCATGGACAAATGCATGAAAGGTCACCTTGCACATGGCAAAACAATAGACAAAAACAATAGACAGATCACCGGTAGGGGCTGTAGTGCGGCGACGCAGGCATGCAGAAGGCGATGAATGTCATGTCCCCAGGAGGAGGTGAATCCTCCTCGAGTATTGTCCGGTCCAGTTGCATGGCGTCCTCCATCTGTGATGGCACCTGCTCTTCCTTCTGGACCTCCTCTAGGCACGATGGAATTCTTTGTTAGTCAGGGTCTGCCTGTGCATGGACCAAAGTTTCCAGTGCTAACACTGGTGTCAAGATAGATGTTGGTTGGGCTGTTGTTGCTTGGGCTGCCTCTGCTGGGAGGTGATGACCACCCTGTAACGCGGAAAGAAACTGCAGGAGTTGAGAGGCTTTGTCATCCAGGGTCTTGAGGCAGAACTGGAGGTCATCCATGTCCTGACGCAGGTTGAATACTAGGCTCTGTACCAGTGCAAGGGTTGTTTTCCACTCGCATTCTGGGTCAGCGTTGGAACTACCTTGAAATTGGGGTTGTCGTCAGGAATTTTGACTAGCTTCTGGACCATCAATCTGAAAGTGGGCGTGGTGAGCTTGGTCCTCAAGCGACTCGGTGGTCGTAGAGTTGGGAGGAGCCAAAGGGCCTGGATGTGAAACAGATGTCGAATTACCTAAAGGTCCTGGTTTGTAGTCTAGTGACACCCCTGAGCAGTCTAGCCCCTCAGTTCTGTTGGCAAGAGATGTAGGAAGGGGTGGGAGAGAAGCGAGAATTTTAGTTGACTGCAACAGGGAGGAGGACGAGGTGGCCGAAGACGAGGAGGATAATAGGAAGGGAGAAGGCTAGGGATGAAGGACCAGGCGGGGTTTGTTTGGCTGGTAGGGTGGCCCACGTTTCAACTTCCCTCGTAGCCGGGGCATCTCTGGGATAGTGGGAGAGAGAAAATGCACTAGGAATAGAGAAGGAGAGGATAAAAGCAGAGCAGGGAAAGGGTGGGCAGGAGGTCGAGGTCTGAGAAGAAAAACNTCCATAAATGGCCGCACGCGCAAAGTAAAGGCCCAATGAGGGTGCTGGTCCGTTGAAGGGATGCAAAGGTAGAGAAGGGCGCACTAAGAGTAATGGTAGTCTTCCTCGAGCGAGTTGAATTTAATGTCATGATGCAGGTGGGAGGGAGTGGCACGCGGTCGTCACGTGGCTGACACCACGGAGGATCGCTCTTGGCTACTATGCTTGACGCGTGTGGTCAACTACGACCCCATCTGCAGGAAAGGGAATAAATGCAATGGAGTATAGACACGTGGGCAGGAAGTTGTAGTACATGACTACATGGGAAAAAACATGAAAAACATAGTGGTGATATTTGTTACATAGGTTTGTTCACAAAAAACAAAAAAAAAAGTGGCATTCCTGTCTTAGTTTTCTTTAAAAGAATATCGTGGACACAACATAAATTGAAATTGCATATGTTTTACCTACGCTTGCAGACAAAAAACACAAAAAAATATTAGTAATGTCTGTTACATAGGTTCGTGGAGAGGAGCAAAAAAAAAACTAGCATTCTTGAAATAGATTTTCTTAAAACAAGGGTTCTTGGACACAAGAACTTGAAATTTATGAAAATAAAGGTTCCTTGACAATATAAATTATACATACCAAATATGCAATTTTAGAAAGAAGATATTTAATTTTATACATACGAAATATGTACTTTTATAGAGTACTGGGATGACATTCTATGGAGCATGCACAGAGCCCTGAATTCATACTTAGCCAGTTTTTTTCATTGCGGGCTCTCGGGCTGGCGGGTTGAAAATTGGGCCTCTGCTATTCCGTGGCTTGCAAATAATACCAAGAGTTCCATGATATACAAATTGACAAGCATATTTGGGGCTATTTGAATTGTAAAACATACTGGTAATGTCTGTTACATAGGTTTGTTGACAAAACACACAAAAAAAATTAGCATTCTTGACTTGGTTTTCTTTAAAAGAAGGGATTATGGACACTAGAAACTGAAATTTATGAAATGAAAGGTCCTGGACAGCATATTTTATACATACAGAATGTAATTTTACAAAGAGAAGCCCTCATTCCATACTTAACCAGCTTTTGGATGGCGGGTTCTCGGGATGTCGGGCTAAAAATTGGGCTTCTGTTCTTCCGTGCCCTACAAAAAGCACCGATAGTTCCACGATATACAAACTGACAATTGGACTCCCAGGCTATTAGATTTTTAAGGGCATTGTGTCCAACAAATTTAGCATTGGGCCTCTCCTGTTCCGTGGCCTACAAAGAATACCCAGAATTCCGCGATATACAAATTGACTAGCGGAGATCGGAGTATTTGTATTGTAAAAATCAGTGTCAATGTCTGATACATAGTTTTGTTGATAGAAAACATAAGCAAAATTTAGCATTCCTGACATAGTTTTCTTTAAAACATGGGATCATGGACATAATAGAAATTGAAATTTATGAAATGAAAGGTTCCTAGACAGAATAATTTATACATACAGAATATGTAGTTTTATATAGAATAATTTATACATACAGAGTTACGCGATATACAAATTGAGAAGTGGAGTTGGGGCTATTTGAATTGTAAAACATACTGGTAATGTCTGTTACATAGGTTTGTTGACAAAAAACACAAAAAGAATTAGCATTCCTGACTTGGTTTTCTTTAAAAGAAGGGCTCATGGACGCTAGAAACTAAAATTTATGAAATGAAAGGTTCCTGGATAGCATAATTTATACATACAAAATGTAATTTTACAAAGCAGAGCCCTCATTCCATACTTAGCCAGTTTTTGGATGGCGGGTTCTCAGGATGTCGGGCTAAAAATTGGGCTTTTGTTCTTCCGTGCCCTAGAAAAAGCACCGATAGTTCCGCGATATACAAACTGATAATTGGACTCCCGGACTATTAGAATTTTTAGGGAATCATGTCCAACAAATTTAGCATTGGGCCTCTGTTGTTCCGTGGCCTACAAAGAATACCCAGAGTTCTGTGATATACAAATTGACTAGTGGAGATTAGACTATTTAAATTGTAAAAATTAGTGGCAATGTCTATTACATAGGTTTGTTGATAGAAAACGCAAACAAAATTTAGCGTTCCTGACTTAGTTTTCTTTAAAACAAGGGAACATTGACATAATAGAAATTGAAATTTATGAAATGAATGGTTCCTCGAAAGAATAATTTATACATAGAGAATATGTAGTTTTACAAAGTGGAGTTGTCATTCCATACTTAGCCAGTTTTGGATGGCGGGTTCTCGGGATGTCGGGCTGGAAATTGGGCTTCTGTTCTTCCGTTCCCTACAAAAAGCACCAATAGTTCTGTGATATACAAACTGACAATTGGACTCCCGGACTATTAGAATTTTAAGGGCATCATGTCAAACAAATTTAACATTGGGCCTCTCCTGTTCCATGGCCTACAAAGAATACCCAGGGTTCCGTGATATACAAATTGACTAGTGGAGATTGGACTATTTGAATTGTAAAAATCAGTGGGAATGTCTGTTACATAGGTTTGTTGACAAAAAACGCAAACAAAATTTAGCGTTCCTGATTTAGTTTTCTGTAAAACAAGGGATCGTGGACAGAATAGAAATTGAAATTTATGAAATGAAAGGTTCTTGGACAGAATAATTTATACATGCAGAGTTCCATGATATACAAATTGACAAGCGGAGTTGGGGCTATTTGAATTGTAAACATAATGGTAATGTCTGTTACATAGGGTTGTTGACAAAAAACACAAAAACAATTAGCATTCTTGACTTGGTTTTCTTTAAAAGAAGGGATCATGAACACTAGAAACTAAAATTTCTGAAATGAAAGGTTCCTGGACAACATAATTTATACATACAGAATGTAATTTTACAAAGCGAAGCCCTCATTCCATACTTAGACAGTTTTTGGATGGCGGGTTCTCGAGATGTTGGGTTGAAAATTGGGATTCTGTTCTTTCGTGCCCTACACAAAGCACCGATAGTTCCACGATATACAAACTGACAATTGGACTCTCGGACTATTAGAATTTTAAGGGCGTCGTGTCCAACAAATTTAGCATTGGGCCTCTGTTGTTCTGTGGCCTACAAAGAATACCCAGAGTTCCGCGATATACAAATTGACTAGTGAAGATCAGACTATTTGAATTTTAAAAATTAGTGGCAATGTCTGTTACATAGATTTGTTGACAGAAAACGCAAACAAAATTTAGCGTTCCTGACTTAATTTTCTTTAAAACAAGGGATCATGGACAGAATAGAAATAGAAATTTATGAAATGAAAGGTTCTTGGATAGAATAATTTATACATAGAGAATATGTAGTTTTACAAAGCGGGGCCGTCATTCCATACTTAGCCAGTTTTGGATGGCGGGTTCTCGGGATGTCAGGCTGGAAATTGGTCTTTTGTTCTTTTGTGTCCTACAAAAAGCACCAATAGTTCCGCGATATACAAACTGACAATCTGACTTGCGGAGTATTAGAATTTTAAGGGCATCCTGTCTAAAAAGTTAACCATTGCCGAAATAGTATTCTTTACATATGTTTTACATACGATCGTGGACAAAAAACAAAAAAAAAGGTAGTAACATCTGTTACATAGGTTC
>JASDQU011179250.1:34960-45827 GCA_032191745.1 Picea mariana | reverse complement strand
CTGAGTCAGACTGCTAGCTAGTTATTATGGTTGTTAACTGAAATGAAGAATACTAATATAGGTACCACATCAGAAGCTTTTTAAAATGTCCAAGGCACAGGTAGTGGCATATGCCAATGGATTACACAAAGAATCAAATTAAAAAATTACAGGACAACGATAAGGTTTTAGATTTAAATGCAGTTGCGGTCACATATCGTTGTGTGAAGCTCGCGCTCTCAATCCTTGTACCTCCAAACATAGCAAACAGAGTTAGATTGAAATGGGCACAGTATTGGTTTAAATTTCAGAACTTCTTCTTACATTACATACTGGAACACATCCGAAGGCTTAGTCGATAGACCATGTGGTTTCAAAGAGATCAAATTTCGTTAGCTCTTGTGCTATCATATAACATGTAATTTTGATTAAATTTTTGAAAATTTAAGTGATGAAAAGTTAAACAAAACAATATAAATTATACTATATTCCCTCACGGAATAAAGAAAACAATATAAATTATACTTCGTACACATGCAATATCCTGTATATAAAACAGTTTATATTAATAATCCCTTGGATTCACGTAACAATGCAAGGTTACAGGTAAGTATGTCGTCACTGTTTCTTATTTTATTATAGATAGTCCGTTACATATAATGTAGTTTGGACACTTATGTGTAGATATATATTTAGCAGTATAAGTTGGGGTTGGAGAGAAGATACTGCTCGATCTTCTTGAACATGGCACCGCTATGTTCCTTTATCTCTTGTGCTCTGCCTTCATCAAGCTGAGCACCAGGGAGGGTTTCGTAATTGCAGATCCAGATCACCACACAGCCCCCTTCTTTCCTGGGAACGAATTTCAGTTCACAGTTCAATGCACTTAGCTTCTTCCCCAGCGGCCCTCCATCGATTGTTGTGTACTTGTACACCATCTTGTCCTCGTCAATTTCATCCACTCGCTCCTTGGCGTAGCTGAAATCCTTGTTAGCTGCGACACGAAAACAGAGAACGTTATAAGTACCACTTCAATACTTCTACTTATCAGCATTTGCATCTGATACTGAGCTGATTGAATCGCGGAAAGAACAAGAAGCGGAGGTACAATATTGATCTTTCGCTAATTAGTGTTAATTTTATAGGTAATACCAGGGGTGAAATTGAACTGCTTAATGGTGCCGACGCCTCCATCTCCTTGAAAAAAGGTGACAGAAGAGAAAAATTCGGGCAAAACCTTTGGGAAGAGGTTGTGGCCGTCTTTCACCATGGCGTTCCACAGTCTCTTTGCGTCCACCGCACACACATCTTCGGTTGTTGTTGTCCCTGCCACCATCTTGAGTTACCTAAAAAGTCTGTCAACAAGAAGAAGTATAGCCGCTTGTTGCACAAGAGGGGGGAAGTATATATAAATCTGTGCATCAAGGAGGAGTACGCGACATCTGTGAGTTTGTGATCGCGAGGCCCTTTTGATTCATATTTCTTCTAGAAGTTGAACGACAATAATAGAAGGGGAGTTGTTGGTAATTGCTAACTGCAGCGTTAATTTCGTGCCATTTTCTCCGATGATGGACTTCCATAGTCAGGTCTATGTCCTACGAAAAAGTTTTAGGGATGAGTCCAGCCTATGCCAATGTAATACAAATGCAGGAAGGAGTATGTTGACAATGATGGAAAAGGGTAGTTGTTGGCAACTACCGACTGCTGCCTACGAAAATATTTTGGATGAGTACAGAGCTTATGTCAATGTAGTATAAACGCAGTAACAAGTACAGCGTTGATTTCGTGTATGTCTGGGTTATGAAGGACTCCCATACTCTTATCTTTATGTCCTATGAAAAAAAAGAGTTGTAACTGTACACAGCACAGTGAACGTATTTCACAAGAGCATATATAGGAGAAAGATCTATGGAAAACATATGTGGGTTGCAAGTTGCAGTGCATGTGGTATTCATGTAGAATTTAGTATTCCCGAATTAGTTTGATTTGGAATTTATCAAAAAATATTAATGTGTGATACATGAAGGTTCTAAGATCTTAGATTGATAGTATATGAAATATTTAATACACAACCAATGTAAGCCAACAATTACGGAGTGGCGGGTCGACGGACTCGCGGGTTCACATTTCTTATTTTTTATTGCTAGCCTGTCCCGTGAAATGCATTTTGCACCCAACACTTCCGCCATATACATTTTGCATCTAAGAATTCCTTCATATACATGAGATAGTAATTTATACAAAGTTATAACATTGTAGCAAGATTTATAGTAATTTGTATAATGCTATAAAACTTGATACATTTTGCAGGGAACAATTATGGAGTTGCGGGTTGGCGGAGTCCCTGGTTCACACTTTTCATGTCCAGCGTGTTATCTGAGATACATTTTGGACCGAAAAATTCCTTCATATACATTTTGCACCGAACAATTCCTTCATATACATGAGACTAAACAATTTATAGAATATTATAACATTGTATGGAGATTTATAGTAATTTATATAATGTTATAACATGTTTTACTTAATGAATAGTCTAAACAATTATGTAAATTTTATTCAATATTTTTTTGTTTATAAGTAAGATTGTGAAAATGAAGGACTACAAAGAATTTCCATTGTTTCAAGTTGTAAATAGTGAGGTGCCCCGAGGGGAAACCATCTCAGCTAGTCGAAGCGCTTCATAACTGAAGACTAGACTGTTACTGATGCAAAAACAGTTCAAAAGTCTGGCCCATAAGGGTGGTTGTTACAACTATCGAAAGTGTAGAGAGAATAACTATAATAACCATGGACAAATGCATGAAAGGTCACCTTGCACATGGCAAAAAAATAGACAAAAACAACAGACAGATCACCGGTAGGGGCTGTAGTCCGGCGACGCAGGCATGCAGAAGGCGATGAATGTCATGTCCCCAGGAGGAGGTGAATCCTCCTCGAGTATTGTCCGATCCAGTTGCATGGCGTCCTCCATCTGTGATGGCACCTGCTCTTCCTTCTGGACCTCCTCCAGGCGCGATGGAAGTCTTTGTTGGTCGGGGTCTACCTGTGCATGGACCAAAGTTTCCAGTGCTAACACTGGTGCTGAGATAGATGTTGGTTGGGTTGTTGTTGCTTGGGCTGCCTCTGCTGGGAGGTGATGACCACCCTGTAACGCGGAGAGAAACTGCAGGAGTTGAGAGGCTTTGTCGTCCAGGGTCTTGAGGCAGAACTAGAGGTCGTCCATGTCCCGACGCAGGTTGAATACCAGGCTCTGTACCAGTGCAAGGGTTGTTTTCCACTCGCATTCTGGGTCAGCGTTGGAACTGCCTTGAAATTGGGGTTGCCGTCAGGAATTTTGACTAGCTTCTAGACCATCAATCTGAAAGTGGGCGTGGTGAGCTTGGTCCTCAAGCGACTCGGTGGTCGTAGAGTTGGGAGGAGCCAAAGGGCCTAGATGCGAAACAGATGCCGAATTACCTAAAGGTCCTGGTTTGTAGTCCAGTGACACCCCTGAGCAGTCTAGCTCCTCAGTTCTGTTGGCAAGAGATGTAGGAAGGGGTGGGAGAGAAGTGAGAATTTTAGTCGACTGCACCAGGGAGGAGGACGAGGTGGCCGAAGAGGAGGAGGATAATAGGAAGGGAGAAGGCTGGGGATGAACGACCGGGCGGGGTTGGTTTGGCTGGTAGGGTGGCCCAGGTTTCAACTTCCCTCGTAGCCGGGGCATCTCTGGGATAGTAGGAGAGAGAAAATGCACTAGGAATAGAGCAGGAGAGGATAAAAGCAGAGCAGGGAAAGGGTGGGCACAAGGTCGAGGTCTGAGAAGAAAAACTAGGAAAGAATGAGCCATCTGGAGCAATTGACATAGGCCGGGGAGCTGGTGAGGTTCCATAAATGGCCGCACACACAAAGTAAAGGCCCAATGAGGGTGCTGGTCCATTGAAGGGATGCAAAGGTAGAGAAGGGAGCACTAAGAGTAATGGTAGTCTTCCTCGAGCGAGTTGAATTTAAAGTCATGATGCAGGTGGGAGGGAGTGGCACGCGGTCGTCACGTGGCCGACACCACAGAGGATCGCTCTTGGCTGCTATGCTTGACGCGTGTGGTCAACTACGACCCCATCTGCGGGAAAGGGAATAAATGTGATGGAGTACAGACACGTGGGCAGGAAGTTTTAGTACATGACTACGTGGGAAAAAACATGAAAAACATAGTGGTAATATTTGTTACATAGGTTTGTTCACAAAAAACAGGAAAAAAAGTGGCATTCCTGTCTTAGTTTTCTTTAAAAGAAGATCGTGGACACAACAGAAATTGAAATTACATATGTTTTACATATGTTTGCAGACAAAAAACACAAAAAAATAGTAGTAACGTCTGTTACATAGGTTCGTGGAGAGGAGCAAAAAAAAAACTAGCATTCCTGAAATAGATTTTCTTAAAACAAGGGTTCTTGGACACAAGAACTTGAAATTTATGAAATTAAAGGTTCCTTGACAATATAAATTATAAATACCAAAGATGCAATTTTAGAAAGAAGATATTTAATTTTATACATACGAAATATGTACTTTTATAGAGTACAGGGATGACATTCTATGGAGCATGCACAGAGCCCTGAATTCATACTTAGCCAGTTTTTTTCATTGCGGGCTCTCGGTCTGGCGGGAAAACTGGGCCTCTGTTGTTTCGTGGCCTGCAAATAATACCAAGAGTTCCATGATATACAAATTGACAAGAATATTTGGGGCTATTTGAATTGTAAAACATACTGGTAATGTCTGTTACATAGGTTTGTTGACAAAACACACAAAAAAAATTAGCATTCCTGACTTGGTTTTCTTTAAAAGAAGGGATTATGGACACTAGAAACTGAAATTTATGAAATGAAAGGTTCCTGGACAACATATTTTATACATACAGAATGTAATTTTACAAAGAGAAGCCCTCATTCCATACTTAACCAGTTTTTGGATGGCGGGTTCTTGGGATGTCGGGCTGAAAATTGAGCTTCTGTTCTTCCGTGCCCTACAAAAAGCACCGATAGTTCCACGATATACAAACTGACAATTGGAATCCCAGGCTATTATATTTTTAAGGGCATTGTGTCCAACAAATTTAGCATTGGGCCTCTCCTATTCCGTGGCCTACAAAGAATACCCAGAATTTCGCGATATACAAATTGACTAGCGAAGATCGGAGTATTTGTATTGTAAAAATCAGTGGCAATGTCTGATACATAGTTTTGTTGATAGAAAACGTAAGCAAAATTTAGCATTCCTGACATAGTTTTCTTTAAAACATGGGATCGTGGACATAATAGAAATTGAAATTTATGAAATGAAAGGTTCCTAGACATAATAATTTATACATACAGAATATGTAGTTTTATACAGAATAATTTATACATACAGAGTTACGCGATATACAAATTGAGAAGTGGAGTTGGGGCTATTTGAATTGTAAAACATACTGGTAATGTCTGTTACATAGGTTTGTTGACAAAAAACACAAAAAGAATTAGCATTCCTGACTTGGTTTTCTTTAAAAGAAGGGCTCATCGACGCTAGAAACTAAAATTTATGAAATGAAAGGTTCCTGGATAGCATAATTTATACATACAAAATGTAATTTTACAAAGCAGAGCCCTCATTCCATACTTAGCCAGTTTTTGGATGGCGGGTTCTCAGGATGTCGGGCTAAAAATTGGGTTTTTGTTCTTCCGTGCCCTAGAAAAAGCACTGATAGTTCCGCGATATACAAACTCATAATTGGACTCCCGGACTATTAGAATTTTAAGGGAATCATGTCCAACAAATTTATCATTGGGCCTCTGTTGTTCCATGGCCTACAAAGAATACCCAGAGTTCTGTGATATACAAATTGACTAGTGGAGATTAGACTATTTAAATTGTAAAAATTAGTGGCAATGTCTATTACATAGGTTTGTTGATAGAAAACACAAACAAAATTCAGCATTCTTGACTTAGTTTTCTTTAAAACAAGGGAACATGGACATAATATAAATTGAAATTTATGAAATGAATGGTTCCTCGATAGAATAATTTATACATAGAGAACATGTAGTTTTACAAAGTGGAGTCGTCATTCCATACTTAGCTAGTTTTGGATGGCGGGTTCTCGGGATGTCGGGCTGGAAATTGGGCTTCTGTTCTTCTTTTCCCCACAAAAAGCACCAATAGTTCCGTGATATACAAACTGACAATTGGACTCCCGGACTATTAGAATTTTAAGGGCATCGTGTCCAACAAATTTAACATTGGGCCTCTCCTGTTCCATGGCCTACAAAGAATACGCAGGGTTCTGTGATATACAAATTGACTAGTGGAGATCGGACTATTTGAATTGTAAAAATCAGTGGCAATGTCTGTTACATAGGTTTGTTGACAAAAAACGCAAACAAAATTTAGCGTTCCTGATTTAGTTTTCTGTAAAACAAGGGATCGTGGACATAATAGAAATTGAAATTTATGAAATGAAAGTTTCTTGGACAGAATAATTTATACATGCAGAGTTTCGTGATATACAAATTGACAAGCGGAGTTGGGGCTATTTGAATTGTAAACATAATGGTAATGTCTGTTACATAGGGTTGTTGACAAAAAACACAAAAACAATTAGCATTCCTGACTTGGTTTTCTTTAAAAGAAGGGATCATGAACACTAGAAACTAAAATTTATGAAATGAAAGGTTCCTGGACAACATAATTTATACATACAGAATGTAATTTTACAAAGCGGAGCCCTCATTCCATACTTAGACAGTTTTTGGATGGCGGGTTCTCGAGATGTTGGGTTGAAAATTGGGATTCTGTTCTTTCGTGCCCTACACAAAGCACCAATAGTTCCACGATATACAAACTGACAATTGGACTCTCGGACTATTAGAATTTTAAGGGCATCGTGTCCAACAAATTTAGCATTGGGCCTCTGTTGTTCTGTGGCCTACAAAGAATACCCAGAGTTCCACGATATACAAATTGACTAGCAGAGATCAGACTATTTGAATTTTAAAAATTAGTGGCAATGTCTGTTACATAGATTTGTTGACAAAAAACGCAAACAAAATTTAGTGTTCCTGACTTAATTTTCTTTAAAACAAGGGATCATGAACAGAATAGAAATTGAAATTTATGAAATGAAAGGTTCTTGGATAGAATAATTTATACATAGAGAATATGTAGTTTTACAAAGCGAGGCCGTCAATCCATACTTAGCCAGTTTTGGATGGCCGGTTCTCGGGATGTCAGGATGGAAATTGGTCTTTTGTTCTCTCGTGCCCTACAAAAATCACCAATAGTTCCGCGATATACAAACTGACAATCTGACTTGCGGAGTATTAGAATTTTAAGGGCATCCTGTCTAAAAAGTTAACCATTGCCGAAATAGTATTCTTTACATATGTTTTACATACGATCGTGGACAAAAAACAAAAAAAAAGGTAGTAACATCTGTTACATAGGTTCGTGGAGAAGAGCACCAAAAAAACCAACATTGCCGAAATAGCTTTTCTTAAGACAAGGGTTCCAGGACATAAGAAATTGAAATTTATGAAAGTAAAGGTTCCTCGACAACATAAATTATACATACGAAAGATGTAATTTTATAAATAAGATATTTACTTTCATAGATACGAAATATGTACTTTATAGAGTATGGGGATGATATTTTATAGAGAATGCACAAAGCCCTGGATTCATAGTTAGCCATTTTTTTGCATCGCGGGTTCTCAGACTGCTGGGCTGAAAAATGGGCCTGTGTTTTTCCATGGTCCACAAAGAATACCTAGAGTTCCATGATATACAAATTGACAAGAGGATTTTAGACTAGTTCAATTGTAAAAAATAGTGGTAATGTCTGCTACATAGGTTTGTTGAGAAGAAAAACAAAAAAAATTTACCATTCCTGACTTAGTTTTCTTTAAAAGAAGGGATCGTCGACACAATAGAAATTGAAATTTATGAAATGAAAGGTTCCTGCACAACATAATTTATAGATACAAAATAGGTAATTTTACAAAGCAGAGCTCTCATTCCATACTTAGCCAGTTTTTGGATGCTTCTTAAAACAAGGGTTCCTGGACAAAAGAAATTGAAATTTATGAAATTAAAGGTTCTTGCACAACATAAATTATAAATACGAAAGATGCAATTTTATAAAGAAGATTTTTACTTTCATAGATACGAAATATGTACTTTTATAGAGTATGGGGATGACATTTTATAGAGCATGCAAAGAGCCCTCGATTCATACTTAGCCAGTTTTTTGCATCGCGGGTTCTCGGGCTGCCGAACTGAAAAATGGGCCTGTGTTGTTCTGTGGTCTACAAAGAATACCCAGAGTTCCACAATATACAAATTGACAAGTGGAATATGTAATTTTACAAGTATTAGCACTCATTCCATGCTTAGCTAGTTTTTGGATGTCAGCTTCTCGGGATGTCGAGCTAAAAATTGGGCTTCTGTTCTTCCCTGTCCTACAAAAAACACCGATAGTTTTCGTGATATACAAACTGACCATTGGACTTGCGGACTATTATAATTTTAAGGGCATCATGTCCAAAAAAATGTAGCATTCCCGAAATAGTATTTTTTACATACGTTTTACATATGATCGTGGAAAAAAAACACAAAAAAAAATAGTAGTAACGTCTATAACATAGGTTCATGGAGAAGAGCACAAAAAATCTAGCATTCTCGAAATAGCTTTTCTTAAAACAAGGGTTCGTGGACACAAGAAATTGAAATTTATGAAATTAAAGGTTCCCGGACATCATAAACTATGCATAACAAAGATGCAATTTTATAAAGTAGATATTTACTTTTATACTAACGAAATATGTACTTTTATAGACTATGGGGATGAAATTTTACAGAGCATGCACAGAGCCCTGAATTCATAGCTAGCCAGGTTTTTTGGCATCGCGGGTTCTTAGGCTGGCAGGCTGAAAAACAGGCCTCTGCTTTTCTGTGGCCTACAAAGAATACCCAGAGTTCCACGATATACAATTTGACAAGTGTTGTTCGATCTAATTCAATTGTAACGGCCTCTGTGGAAAGCAGTAAGCAAGACAACTGGTAAAGATAAAATAGTGAACATAATTTTATGAAATTTATGTAGAAAAAATAATAAAACGTCTTACATATTCCTGTAAATTTAAAGAAACACACACACACACACACACACACACACACACACACACATACGTGAAATATGATATGTGAAATTTGAGTGCGTGATTTACCGCATATGTAATTTTGAAAATGACCAGGTAGGGGAAAATATGCATAATTTATACATGCAAAAAATGTAATTTTACAAAGTAGATATTTATATTTATACATACGAAATATGTACTTTTATACAGTATGGGGATGAGATGTTAAAGAGCACGGATAGAGCCGTCATAGCATAATTTGCCAGTTTTTGGATAGCGGGTTCTCGGGACGGGGGGCTGAAAATTGGGCTTTTTTGTTATTCCGTATCCTACAAAAAAGAACGCATAGTTCCGAGATAAACAAATTGACAATCGGACTTGGGCACAATTTCAATTTTAAGGGGCTCATGTAATTTTTTTTTAGCATTATCATACTTTTTTTACATAGGGTCACGGACAAGAAAGCACAAAAAAAATAGCAGCGACGCCTGTTAAAATAGTTTAGTGGAGAAAAGAACAAAAAAAACTAGCATTTCCCAATTATCTTTCCTTAAAACAAGGGCTCCTGGAGAGAAGAAATCAAAATTTATAAAGTTAAAGGTCCCTGGAGACCATAAATTATGCATACGAAAGATGTAATTTTAAAAAGGAGATATTTACTTTTATACATACAAAATATGTACTTTTATAAACTATGGGGATGAGATTTGATAGAGCATGGACGGAGCCCTCAATCCATAGTTAGTCGGTTGTTGGATCATGGTTCTGGAGCTGGCAGGTTGAAAAATGGGCCTTTGTTGTTTTGTGGAATATAGATAACACCCATAGTTCGGTGATATACAAATTCACAACCACAGTTTAGACTATTTGAATTGTTTGTCAGAAACATGCTAAAGGACAGGTGGCATCAGAAAGGAAGATAATTGAAATAAATAAACTGAATGTCTTCACATTCAGCATAGTTGAAGAGAAAAGGTAGCAACACATAAATATATGAGAAGACAAAATAATAGTTTTATTTCAAAAATATGGGAAAAAGAAGACTTTGTTACATATTCCTGGAAATTTAAATGCGTTTGTCATATAGACTGGGATTGGGGCTTGAATGTAGCAACTCCCATCGAACAATTTTATGATAATTGAATCGTTTTGTGATATCAGTGGCACCTGCATCTCAATAGAAGAGTGTTGGAAAGTTCATTTCCTCAATGAATTTGTCCTTGAATTCCATGCACCAATTTCTTAACATGCGTTTCATTCTCTGATTCATCACTTGTATCAAATTCAATTGGATTTTTGAAAGTGTCTGCAGAGTTGCTATTCTCTTCTGCAAGAAAATTGTTCCAGTTGTCATTTATACAAATGTTCTGTGCTTTGTACAGGGCCCTCGAACATAATTCCTTTAATGCTTTTATAACAACATGCATAGGCACTTTGCCTGTCTGATATGCATTTTTGTATCGCATGCGTCTTTTCAGAGCCAGGACAATTGTTAGTGTATTGTTAATGAATTGTGGCAAGAGTCTTTGTACAACATCTACTTGAACAGGCACATTAATAATTGATCCTCTTAAGCCCATCTGGAGTCCGTTATAGCCCCAAAGCTAGATTCCAGTAAATACAATTCAGAGAGAGCCAACTCTCTCCTCAAGTTTCATAAGCACACTTACATCTGGTAGTGGTGCATTACATCTTATCTGGCCAGGCGTTGGGAGCTGTGGCAGTTTTCCATA
>JASDQU011179249.1:53062-63161 GCA_032191745.1 Picea mariana | reverse complement strand
CTTTCGAAGAAACAACTTGTTTACCAGGGACTTTGATTGATACAAATTCCCTAACTTATCCCATAGTTCCTTGGCTGTAGATTCTCCCGAGACATTCAACAACACCGAATCTGCCAGGCAGAGTCGAATAGTACTCCTTGCTTTTCTATCCAACTTGTCCCAATCTTCTTTCGACATACCAGTAACTGGTGTACTAGTAGTTTGTGTACTAGTAGGTTGTGTACCGGTAGCCTGTGCTTGTAGATGGTGTACCAGTAGGCTATGTACCAGGATCCACATCGATCCATTGTTCTTTGTCTACAAGAAGTTCCTCCATCTTGAGCCTCCATAGCTCAAAGTTTTTACCGTTGAACTTCTCTATCTCGATTCTAGATGAGCTCACCATTCCTCTTTCTTTACTCGAATCTCCACTACAAAAGCTCCCACTAAACCCAAGTTTATCACAGACCCAAGATAAACTTGATCTATCAAGACCGAGCCAAACCCTCCGCAACAAAGGCATCCCTCTGAAGCCAAAAACGAGATCTGATACCACATGTAAGTTTTAAACCTGTGAAGTAAAGAAATGCATATAGATTCTTAAGCAATACATAAATTAATCAATGGCTCATACACAGACTACATAGAGATTTTTTACCGGAAACCCTCAACCGGGAAAACCTTTCTTATTTTCATTATATCGAATTTCACCATTCACCATACACTATATACAATGTTTTTAGGTATTCTGTAGATACCAAAACCCTAATCCCTTAATCCGGGATTAATTTACAAATCAGCTAAAAATTATCAAACGCAGTTGTCGTATCTGACGCACCCACACACACACATGCAAAGAATATAACACATACCCAACACGGTAGACCATCAACCAATATTTTCTTGCTAATTTGTTTCATGTATCTGAAATTGAAATGTCCAAAACTTTCGTTCCATATCCTACTACTTTCATCAACACGAGTAATCAATAAAGCATAATCAGGTTCAATGAATTCAGAAAATGTATACAATCTAGACTGATGATTTACCTCACCAGTAGCAATCCTGGAGTTGGTTTGCATGTCATAGAATGTCCATGGAATTTGGTATGAATATGAATTTCTTTTCGGTGCCATAATTTTTCATCTGATATATAGAGAAAAGGTTGATAGAAATCTTGGGAACATGAAACACATTCTCGAAGCTTCCATTGGTGAGTTCAATCCTTCCTTTGCTAGTGGCTTCAACTGAAGAGTTGTTCCCCATTAGAATAGGAGGACCTTTGCATGAATCCAAAAAAGAATACACTGGTTTTGAGGAAACCATGTGATGTGATGCTCCTGAATCTATGATCCAAGCATCCAGAGAGGAGTTGATGGCAATCAAGGCATTGCTAGAATTGCCTTTGTTGGGATTCAGATATTTTGGCTTCTTCTCCTTGGCACCCTCGTGGATGCGATCTCCAATGTTGTTTTTCTGAAGTATTTGAGACATTAGATACATTTTTTTTTGCATTCATGCATATTCTGGATGGAATCCTTTGTGACAGTACGTGCATTTCTCTCCTTTTCTTCCTTTTTCTCCTTTGGATCCAGAGGCATCGGTGAAGGGTTTTGTGTACCCTTCCTTCTTCAAATGTGCATGAGCTTTCCTTTTGTATTTATCTTTAGATTTCTGATATTTATGGCTTCCATCTTGCACAGTAAGTGCATTCACCTTTGGGCCTTTGATTTTTCCCATGTTGATGAGCTTGGTTTTCTCTTATGTTAGGGATTCGATAAAGTCCTCAAGGGAAGGCATATTCCAGGTCGCTTCGGAGGCGAATCTGACAAAATGTAATGTGGATACGAATACAGATAATTCAGGACCAAGTTTGGAGAGAATGGTTAGAACCATTGTTTCTCCTCCTTAGATTTATCAACCCTGCAAGCTTTGAGTTGCGATAGTAAACCCTTGAATTTTGTAAATAAATCTTGGATATTGTCGAAGATTTTTGGATCCAATGTGAGAAATTACATATCCAGGACGTGCCACCTCATGATGTAGGAGCATCGTCAGTGATCATGCGTGGAAGGACAAATTAGTGCTTGGGAATCATTTCAAAATCTCAAATGCTAGAAGTTCACTGCAAATCTTTTGGGAGCTGATTGAAAAACTGAAGAAGATCAAACGCTTGGAAGCGAAATGATCACGAGTGATCTGGGATTTTTCACTCGTAGTCTTGAATGTAACTGAACTGGGGTAGAAGTTAGGTTTTTTTTCCGAGTATACCAATAGTTAGGGGGGACCCTAGGAACCATCTGAGATAAATAGAGGTTTTGTACACCCAAATGAGGCTGTTGCGAGTTAGTAGGAAATTTTTGAGTTTTTAGTTGTTGTTTTGGTCATAGCTGTAGCCATTTACTTTTGAATGAATATAACAGAGGAAAATTGATCCAATGTATAGTATTTCTATTGTTTGCAATTCCCTGTTATTGGTGTTTTTATGAATGAATGAATTTTGTTACTAATATATGAAATTGTGATATCTTTACATAAGTTTCAGTTGTTTTCTCTTCATTGAGTTCATGTAAGGTGTGCATACATTCCACAAGGAGTGCATTGACAGAGTCTTCTTTGACTCAGAAGCTCAGAAGAGATAGCGCAAAACTTTCCCTTTGCAAGGAGTGCAAAGTGATTGTTGCAAGGTGTGCACAGTCGTCCGTAAGAAGTTAAACCTTGTGTAAGAATCCGTTGTAAGGAGTGCACAGATCCGAAACTTGATTAAGTGTCGAAGTGAATCTCTAAGAAGTCAAAGGAGCAGAAGGAGAGAAATCTCAGAAGAGATAGCACTTTTCAGAAGTGCAAACAAGGTCCAAGAGATGGATCTATAGGAGGAACAAAGGTCGAGGCCCTTGAATACT
This sequence comes from Picea mariana, assembly GCA_032191745.1. NCBI lineage: Eukaryota > Viridiplantae > Streptophyta > Pinopsida > Pinales > Pinaceae > Picea > Picea mariana. The sequence continues at coordinate 60,279 of JASDQU011179249.1, read as the reverse complement.
TAGAAAATATTCTAAGTCGGGGGAAGTTGGAATTTTAGGAGGAGGAGCGATAATGGTCGTTGGATCACAGTTTAGAGGACCAACAGCTGTCTAATCTAAGCGAGGTGCACGAGCCTTAGAACTTTGCATACGTAGGAGGGTGAACTTACCAAAGTTCTGAAGTCCCAAAGGAACTTGGAACTGTCTATCATCGAGGGGGACACGTGGAAGCAAATCTGAAAGTTCAAGGACTCGGAATTCAAAAGATTTACAAGGAGATGAGTGCAAACTTCACGAAGTGCGAAGGGGATATCTGGACCATTGGATCGTGGAGAGTCATGGACCGTTGACCTGACACAAGAGGATTTTGGGGTTCTAAAGAAAAGAGGTTATTTAACTACTGAGTACGCGAAGCGCTCGAAAGTTGGACACAAGTCTTAAGTCGAGGTCATATCAGAGGGGTCCATAGGAAGGGAGATAGCTTTCAATAGACAATTAGTTTGGAGTCATAGGATCGAGAGAGTTGGGAGTGGCTAACATAAAAATACCTAGATTCTGAAGTCGCGAAGTGCCTGTTAGGTTGGCGTCTGGTCACAGTCGATGGTCACAAGAAGGAAACTTGTGCCCAGTGCTAGTTCGCGCGGGTAAAGTTTTGCAAGGACCCATGGATTATTACTTAGAGGTTCTAGTGGGGACCCTAAGAGCTACTCTATCTCAACAAATCGAAGATCCATTGACCAGGAGGTCACGCAGACCCTGTTGAGGTGGGGAACTGCATCAAGTACTCCCCTGGACAAAAACTCATGGACTCCTATCCATGAGTTCCTGCACTGACTTTCCATGCTTCTGGATATTAGCTTCATTTTCCCAACTGGAATCTTCTATGGGGTGTCCCTTCCACTTGACAACATATTCAAAATAGGTCTTCCTCCTAGTATTCTTTCCAATCCTTTGATCAACGATCTTCTTCATCTGTGGTTTTTATTCTATAATAATTTGTTTCTCCCATTGAATCCTCTCTTGATCAGTCGATCCCTCTTGATATGCCCACATCATATGGCATCTCAATCTCATAGGCATTTGCATCAAACTTCCTTAAGATCTTACATGGCCCTATCTTCTTCATATTTAACTTGTTATATGTTCCCCTAGGGAACCTTTCTTTCCTGAGTTGTGCCAGAACCTGATCTCCTACTTCAAATTGAAGCTCTCTATGATGTTGATCAACTCTTCTCTTGTACTCTTGGCTAGAGCTTTGCAACTGTCCTTTGATCTGTCTATGGAGATTCTGCATTTCTATAGCAAAATATTCTTCTCCATCACTTCTGATCTCACTCTATTCCAAGTCTCTCAAATCAAATACTCCCCTTGGTTGCATTCCATACAATATTTGGAATGGGATATTTCCAGTGCTCCTATTTGGTGAGTCATTGTATGCAAATTTCGTTTGTGGCAGAATATGATCCCACTGATTATGATGCTTAGTGACTTGAATCCTCAATAAGTTTCCAAAACTTATGTTTACCACCTCAGTCAGTCCATCTGTCTGAGGGTGATAAGCTGAGTTGAAGGAAAAATATATCCCCAATTTATTCCACAGTGTCCTCCAAAAATGACCAACAAATTTAGTGTCTCTGTCTGAGACAATGCTCCTGGGTAGTCTGTGAAGTGTCACAACTTCCTTGAAAAACAGATTTGCAACATGTGTTGCATCACCGGTCTTCTAGCATGGGATAAAGTGTTCCATATTTGAAAATCTTTCCACCACTACAAATATGGAATCACATTCTCTTTGCGTCCTTGGTATCCCCAACACAAAATCCATGTGTATTGCATCCCAAGGCCTCTCTGGTATTGGAAATGGTTGATACAATCCAGTGTTCTGTCTTTTTCCTTTTGCACATTGGCAAATTCTACATATGTTCACAAATTTTATCACTTCTATTCTCATACCTGGCCAATAGTATGAACTGCTCAACTGTGCAAATGTTTTATCATGGCCGAAATTTCCATCCAATCCTCCATTATGCTTTTCCTTCAAAAGGTTATCCCTCATTGAGCATTTTGATATGCAAAACTGATTTCTCTTGAACAACAATCCCTCTTGAATCACATACTCTGTCCACTGGCTCTTATCTCTCAGCATAGGATTTGCACATGCTTCATATGCTTCCTTGAAATTTGGATCATCACAATACATATCCTTCAGGTGTTCAAACCCCAAGGTCTTCTCTTGAAACTCCTGCAGAATCAAACATCCCCTGCTTAATGCATCGATAACTTTGTTAGCATTCCCAACAATAAGTTTAATGACAAAAGTGAAAATTTTCATAGACTCTATCCATTTGGCATGTTTCTGGTTTAACTTCTCCCATCTGGTTATGAATTGCAAAGCATTATTATCACTATACAAAACAAACTCCTTCGGTACGAGATAATGTCTCCATTTCTTCAATGCTTGGATTATGGCATAGAACTCTTTGTCATACGTGTAGTACTTCCTTTTGGCTTCATTCAACTTCTCACTAAAATATGCAACAGGTTTGTTGTCCTGGCTTAAGACCGCTCCAATTGCAACTCCACTCACATCACATCTTACCTGAAACGTCTTTCCAAAATTTGGTAGGACCATAATTGGTTGTTCAGTTATCTTCTCCTTCAATATGTTGAAGCTCTTCTCAACCTCTTCTGTCCATTTGAAAGACTTGTTCCTTTTCTTCAATGTATCCATCATTTGAGCACTAATCCCACTAAAAATTTTTATGAACTTCCGATAAAAATTTGCTAACCCATGGAAGCTTCTTACCTCAAAGATATTCGTCGGTGACGGCCATTCTTTGATTGCTTTCACCTTTTCAGGATCCATCTTCAACTCGTTTGAAGAAATAACAAAACCCAAATATAAGAGCTTTGTCTTCATGAAAGAGGACTTCTTCAAATTAACCAACAAATTCTCTTGCTGCAACCTCCTCATCATCAATGTTAAATGTCTCAAGTGCTCTTCTTTGGTCCTGCTAAAGATCAATATATCATCCAGATATTCAACCATGAAATTGCCAATGAAATATTTCAGTATTTCATTCATCAACCTCATAAAGTACTCGGGGCATTTGTTAAGACAAATGGCATAACAAGCCACTCATACAAACCTTAATTTGTCTTAAAGGTTGTCTTCCACTCATCACCTTCTCTCATTCTTATCTGGTGATATCCACTTTTCAAATCTATCTTAGAAAAGAAATTTTCTCCACTTAAACAGTCCATTAAATCATCCATTCTTGTCAAAGGGAATCTATACCTGATGGTGATCTTGTTAATGGATCTTGAGTCTGTACACATTCTCCATCCTCCATCCTTCTTTGGATTCAACACAGTTGGTACTGCGCATGGACTCAAGCTTTCTCTGACCAAACCCTTGTTTAAAAATTCCTGGACTTGGTTCTTTACCTCCTCATTCTCTCGAGGTGTCAGTCTGTATGTTTCTTTGTTTGGAAGACTTTCTCCTAGTATCAAATCAATATGGTGGTTGATACTTATGATGGGTGGCAATGAATTAGGTAGCTCATCCATCACTATGTCAGCAAAATTATCCAACAATTCCTGAACTTCTTCAGGTAAATCATCCATCGAAGTACTTGTAAGGATAACTCTAGGTTTCCTCACCACAACAAACTGCATCTCATGTTCTTTCTTGACTTATTTTAGGAGTTCTTTCCTGCTCATGAGAAGTATGCTTGTGCTGGATTCCTCTTTCACTATCTTCTCTTCTATTGGAAGCAACATGTGTGTCCTACCATTCTTCTCCAAGGTGTATGTATTCTTCCTCCCATCATGAATGACATTCCTGTCAAACTTCCATGGTCTTCCCAACAAGATATGACATACATCCATGGGAATTACATCACATAGAATTTCATCTCTATATTCTCCTACCTTAAATTCAACAAGGCATTGTTTATTAACCATTACCTGGTGTCCTTTCTGCAACCATGAGATTTTGTATGGATTCAGATGTGCAGTTGTTTCCAGCTTCAATTTCTCCACCATCTCTGTGGATACTAATTTATCAGTGCTCCCACTGTCAATTATCACCTTGCATACTATGTCTTTAGTCTTGCAAGTTGTCATGAATACATTGTTCCTCTGCACTAGATTTTCAACTTCTACCTTTGGTTTTAAGAGAACCTTTCTCAACATCAGGGATGTTCCATCCTCTGCTCCTTTTGCTTCAACATTCCTTCTCTGTGCTTCTAAAATGTGAGCTTCACCTTCTCCTTCTTTATTTTTCTCGGGACATTCCCAAGTCTTGTGCCATGTCTTTCCACAGGTATAGCACCTTACTTATCCTCTTCTGTGTTTTCCTCTTCCTCCATAAGAAATTTTTCCACCACCCTGCCTTCCTCAGAATATTCCTCCTCTTTCCGAGTGACTGGGTGGTTTCTCAGTATCGTATTTGGATTTATGTTCCTTGTCATGGGAAACTCCCTTGCCTTTGTTTGGGACTGGACTCCTACCTCTGCCTCGTTGGATTTGTTTTCTGTCCAACTTCTCCTCTGCCTTTAGTGGAAGCTAATAAGAATCCTCCACTGTCTTCACTGACATCATGCTGATCTCATCCTAGATTTCATACCTTGGGCCATTTATATACCTGGCAACTTTTTCTTCATATTTCTCTCTTTTTCTAGTTTTGATGTTCAGCTTGTAGAACTCCTCTGTTTAATCTTTAACTGTCATACCCTTTTGTCTTAGGTTCTGCATCTTCCTAAACAGATTGATTTGATAATATTTAAGCATGAATTTATCCTTCATTTTGGCTACCATTCTGTCCCAACTATTTATCTTATGTTTTCCCTTGCTTCTCCTCTCAGCCTGCAGTTCATCCCACCATAGTGTTGCATGTCCTATTAGTCTAGTGACAACATGTCTCACCCTTTTCTCCTCATTGGCATATTCATAGTCGAAATATTTTTCCATGGATCTTATCCAATCCAGCAGCTCTTCAACATCCAAATTACCTTCATACATTGGGACTTCTATCTTGGCTCTAGATCCCAATCTAACAACTGCTCTCAACAAGCGTTCTTCTATAACATTTTCTCCTACAACTTCTTTGACTTCTACTTCTTCACTCTCTGCATCACTGATGTCTCTAGCATCAGTTTACCTCCTCTGTGATGCCTTCATTTCCTCTAATCTTGCACAAAGTTCTTGCATTTCTCTTTTTACAACACTATTGGCTAAAGGTGGCTTCGCTTGTCTTCTCGGTGGAATTGTGTTGATTGTCTCTCACACATAGAGTACAATTCAGAGTTCTTTTGTCTCCCCTCCTTTGCCTGTTGTCTACAAGAAAAAATCAGCTTTGATACCACTTGATGCAATTCCTCACATCAGTAGGGTCTGCGCAACCTCCCAGTCAATGGATCTTCGATTCTATGAGCTAGAGTAGATCTTTGGGTCCCCGCTGGAAACTCCAAGTAATAATCCATAGGTCCTTTCGAAACTTCACCCGTGCGAACTAGCACCGGGCACAAGTTTACTTCTCGTGACCACCGAATGTGACTGGATGCCAACCCAATAGGCACTTTGCGACTTTAGACTCCAAGTATTTTGATGTGAGCCACTCCTAACTCTCTCGGTCCTTGGACTCTAAACTAACTGTCTCATGAATGCTAGCTCCCTTCCTATGGACCCCTCTGATATGACCTCGACTTATGACTTAGGTCCAACTTCCGAGTACTTCAGGACTTCGTGCTTCGCATCCTCGGAAGTTAACTCACCTGTTTTCTTCCGAAACCTAAAACCCCAAAATCCACTCGCGTCAGATCAATGGTCCATGACTCTCTGCGATCCAATGGTCCAGATCTCCCCTTCGCACTTCGTAATTTTTTCACTCATTTCCTTACAAATCTTTCAAATTCTGAGTCCTCGAACTTTCAGATTTGCTTCCACCTGTCCCCCTTGACGATAGACAATTCTAAGTTCATTTGGGACTTCAGAACTTTGGTAAGTTCACCCTCCTGCATATGCAAAGAGCTAAGACTCAAGCCCCTTTCTTTGATTAGACGGTTGTTGGTCCTCTGAACTGTGATCCAACGACCACTATTGCTCCTCCTCTTGAAATTTTGACTTCCTCCGACTTAGAAGATTTTCTAAGTATTCAAAGGCCTCGACCTTTGTTCCTCCTACGGATCTGTCTCTTGGAGCTCTCCTGCACTTCTGAAAAGTTCTATCTCTTCTGAGCTTTCTCGCCTTTTTCTCCTTTGACTTCTTAGAGATTCACTTCAACACTTAATCGAGTTTCAGATCTGTGCACTCCTTGCAATAGATTCTTACACAAGGTTTGGTTCTTGCGGACGATTGTGCACACCTTGTAGCAGTCACTTTGCACTCCTTACAAAGGGAAAGTTTCATGCTATCTCTTCTAAGATTCCGAGTTGAAACAAACTCTATTAACGCACTCCTTGTGGACTGTATTCACACCTTGCATGAACTCAACGAAGAGAAAACAACTAAAACTTATGTAAACATCTCAAAATTTAATATATTCGTAATGGAATTCATTCATTCATGAAAACACCAATAATAGGGAATTGCAAACAATAACAATACTATGCATTGGATCAATTTTCCTCTGTTATATTCATTCAAAAGTAAATGGATACAATTATGACCAAAACAACAACTAAAAACTCTGAAATTTCCTACTAACTCGCAATAGCCTCATTTGGGCATACAAAACCTCTATTTATCTCAAAGGGTTCCTAGGGTCCCCCCGACTACTCCTCTAATCGAAAACAAAACCTAACTGCTACCCTAGTTCAGTTACATTCAAGACTAGGAGTGAAAAATCCTAGATCACCGATGATCATTCCGCTTCCAAGAATTTGATCTTCCATTTTTCAATCAACCATCAAAAGATTCGCAGTGAACTGCCAGCATTTGAGATTCCGAAATGATTTCTAGGTGTTGAGTTTTCCTGCCACGCATTCTCACTGACGATGCTCTTGCATCACCTCATCTCATCCTGTTTTCCAAAGAGCCCTTCCAAGATGGTCCAGGATTCATTGGGAGTCTTACCGAAAGATATGTGAAAAAGGAGATCGAGAGAAATAAGACTGCAAATTGTTCTGAGTGCTTCATCCATGGGATCTAAATACTTGGTTTTTCTATGGCTGATTTCGTTTTTGTATCTATATTCAAGGTTAACCTGTACAATACTCTAGTTTGGATATGTATGG
>JASDQU011179249.1:36042-49494 GCA_032191745.1 Picea mariana | reverse complement strand
AGAGAAGAAACGAAAAATTGCAATATTGTCCAAATTTTGGAAATGTGTGTAATCTATCAGTGGAACTTTCAAACTAACTGTAGAGCAATGCAAATTGGGCGATCATGGAAGGAGAGTGAGAAAGGGTGCTTGTCAGAGAGGTTGGAAGCAAAGAATGAGGTGTAACAATGAAAATCAGTATGGCCGGTTTTTTTATTTTACCGAATGAAAATGAGGACCATGATGATGACAATAATGAAGATGATGACGATGATAATGATATTGAGAATGATTATGATAATGTTGACGATGATGATGATGACAATGATGATGCAAATTATGATGACGATAAAAATTATGACGATGACAATGATGATGATGATGATGAAAATGACTATGATTATGATGACAATGATGATGATCATGATTATCATGACGACATTGACAATGATGATGATGATCACAATGACATTGACAATGATGATGAGAATGACGAAAACCATGACAATGATGACAATGACAACAACCATGATGATGACGATGGTGTTGACAATGACAATGATGATGATGACAATGATCATGACGATGACAATGATTATCATGACGACGTTGACAATGATGATGAAAGTAATGACAACCACAATGGTAATGAAAAAGATAACGATGAAAATGACGACAACCACGACAATGATGATGACAATGACAGCAACAATGACAATGATGAAAATGTTGATTATGGTGATGAAAATGATGACAACATCGACAATGATGATGATGATGATGATGATGATGATGATGATGATGATGATGATGATGATGATGATGATGATGACGATGATGAAAATGGTGATGATAATACCATTGATATTCTTCTTCATCAAACTCTACATTTGTATCATCTAGTTCAAAATCGATGTTGAAAGGATTGGCCATATCAACATCATCATCAATGTCATTTTCAATCATAATATCATCGTCAATATCATCATCGAGAACATAATTTTCATCTACATCTGGCTAAACTTATTCGACTTCTTCGTCTAACATTATATTTACCTCATTCTCCTCTGCATGTTTTTTTTCTTCAATATCATCTTCTTCTGGTACATCATACCTTATAGGCCTTCCTCTTGAATCATATCTAACAATGTATGACCAACCTGCTTTACCTAGAACCTATGAATAAAAGACCTTCTCACATTGGCTTGGAAGAACATAAATTTATGTAATCGGCCCAAACATCCTTGTATTAACCATGGTAAATCTATTGGTATGCTCAATAACACTTCTTTCGTGATCACATTCATTCATCTGTAACCTATACCATTTTACCTCGAACATAACTAACTTGAAGGAATTAAAGTCACACTCAATTATATCATTCAAACACCCATAGTATCTATTTTCGGATATTGTTGGATGCCTGTAAATTCTAGAGGAAACATTAATGACCTGAAAGACTGTAGTTATCTGACAATAAGAGGTTTTATTATTTTCATCCAACTTTTTGATTCGAAATTTATGGCCATTGCACCACATAGCCTTGTAGTGTTTCAACTACAATATGACTAACATGTAAAAAATAAATTATTAATGAATAAACATATTTAGACTTAGTAAAAATTTATAATTAAAAAAAAACACCATGACCTAGATTAATATAATGGAAAATAATTGAAAAATGGTGTGGGTGAATTATGTTTTTTATTGTTTATCTTTCAAACCATATTTTAAATGAATTTCCCTCTGAGTAAGATTAGTATCTTGATTTTGATGAGCTTCTTTAAGAAATGTAGCCACCCCTTCTCATGATAAAAATGGTGTGGGTGAATTATGTTTTTTCTTGTTTATCTTTCAAACCATATTTTAAATGAATTTCCCTCTTAGTAAGATTAGTATCTTGATTATGATGAGAATCTTTAAGAAATGTAGCCACCCCTTCTCATGATAACCTACCATTACATCATATACATTGATCTATCCATACCTTCATCCAATCAAGATTGTTTGTGATGTATAAATGTAGTGCATCCCACTCTCGACCAACTGTATGAAAAAAGAATAAAAATTACTAACAATAAAGATTAATAATTGATGGAATAATAAAATTTAAATAAGTGCAATAGAGATAAAAATTAATAATGCAAAGTATTATAGATCTCAGTTTGCATCTAATTACCTTTCACTTTTCTCATTCTAACTTTCCTAACCAAGACCTCCCCTTCAAATATGTTGATGGAGTTAACATCCCAAACACGAGGAACCTTCATTCATGTTGCTAATTTAGGAAGATAATAACTAATATACACAAAGGACTGATATACCATATAGCCCTCCACCATAGAACCCTCAGGACATTCTCTTGTCTAAAAAAATCCTTCAATGATTTCAAGTGCTTCTCCACCATCCACATTGACCTTGTGTGTACAGGTCCACACATTTCAATCTCCTCAACTTGGTGTATGAGGTAGTGTTCTTGAGCATTGAAAAATGTCGGAGGTATATTATTCTTCATTTCGTACATTGATTGAGTAATTTCTCTCCTCTAATATTTTATATATTCTTTATGGATTTCTTTCTATGACAACCACATACACATCATTGTACAATAAAATCATAGGTTTCAACAACAAAGTATATACATTTCAATTAAAAACATGATGACAAGTTATGCAACAAATATTTTTCTTACCTCGTGTATTTTCCAAGATCATATATAACTTGTTTTATGTTGTTTTCAAAGCTGTAAGGAAGGGATAGAGGTAGAAAATATTGTAATTACAAAAACAAAATCATTATTTTTTTGAAAAGAAAACAAAATTAAAATACCAAAAAGAAGGTTTTATACAAACACAGAAATATACCAAAATAATTTCCTTAATGATGGTATGCCAGTAATAAGTTTTTACCCCACCAAATTTATGTTTCTTCATTAAGATATTCCTTATGTTTGAAGAAAATCCCATGGGAAATTTAATTTTCTGAATCACCTCTTTTACAACATTTCTTTCCTACTCTATAAATAACCATGGAAGATTATTTCAGTCTACGACATTGCTATTTGAATCAATAAAATTGTGCATTGCATGATTGGCTTCCTGAATATCACTACAAATTTTGACAACTTTTTATTTGTCATTCCTTCCATCTAATATTCTCCACAATGTTTCTATTACATTCTTCCCGATATGCATTGTATCAAACAAATCATATATTTGAAGGTTCTCATAGTAGGGAAACCTATTGAATCATATGGGATACTTTTTCATTCCTTGTGGAATCTCATCAGTGCCTTGAATACCTTTATGAAACATAAATAAATTAATTATACAACAATAATTGTTAGATATGGTAAATAGAATCCAATAGAAAAAAAATTGTAAAACATTTTGTGTGATACATATTCGAATTGTTTACCTTGACGATTTCTATTATATTCCAACTTACATAGGTGAGGTGCCATTCTTCGTGGTTTTATTCCAGACTCTTCTTTCAAATTGAAAAGATGTTTTTCTGTAGTTCGATACCTATGTTTCTTAGGGAGGAAGTTCCTACACTCATCAAAAACCTCTTTTGCTAAAATTCTTGAAGGACGATATTTCATCCTAGGACCACAAACTGACATGAAAATGTACCCTTTGTTTGAAGACTTGCAAGATATGGATTAATGTGACTATTAGTTATATAACAAGGGATTAATATTTAAGAAACATGCATAATATTTTCATAAAATTATATAATATTAAAGTGAAATAGTGTGTTACATACCACAAAAATGTTTTAGCCCTGGGGCATCATGAATTGTCCATGTAAGTATTCCACAAAATTGAAATTGCTTTTTCCCTATTGGTCTAGATACATCATACATGGTGATTCCATCCCATAATTTTCATATATCGTCGATAAGAGGCTCAATATATACATTCATATATTTCACTTGGTACTTACCTAATTGGTTGAAAGTACATGCAATTACTACCTTGTATATGTATAAGAAATAACGCAAAATATAAGACAAATGGAATGGCACTGCGTTCAAACAAATATTGTAAACAAATACCTGGGACAATCATTTCCAACATTGTATGCTCTCTCTTTATTGACATCCAAGGAGGAAGGTTATTGTTTATAACAAAAATAGGCCACAATAAGTAAATAGACCTAAGCTCACCAAATGGATTGAAACCATTAGTTTTCAATTAAAGCCTAACATTACAAGGTTATTCTTTAAAAAATTTCCATGTTTCTTCGATGTTCCTAAATGTAGAAGCATCTGCAGACATTCGAAGAACACCATCTTCACTTCTATGTCATGCATCGTAATCCATAAATTGTGCTATGCTTTCAGACCTGAAAAATCACTGCAAATGTGGAATTGTCATAATATGACGAAGGACCTTGTGAGGAACCTTTTTTGTTCCTTCATTGGTTCAATATCTACTTATTTGACATTGTTGGCATTTCATTTTCCGATGCATATTGTCCATAATATATAACATGATCATTAGGAAATGCATCAATATTCCTGATACTCCATTCCTATATCTTTGATAATGGAAAATAACTCTCGGTATGTGCGAGGTATATTATTTGACAGTGGTAAGAAAAAATCACCTAATAATCTAAAACATAAAAAATAACTAGTTAATGTAAATAATAGTAATAAAAAATATCGCATCCTCAATATATTACACATTAATCGACACTAAAAAATGAGAAAAAGAATTTCGACCTTTACATATATGTGACGAATTGTATTGTTACGTACCTTAGGATATATGTGAGACAAGTGTCTAACAAACCATTCAATACCTTCAAGTTCACCAACAACATTATAGCTAATATAATATTTCTTTTTTAGCCTTCATAAATGGGTTGTTGTACCTTCTCAAGCAAAGGTACATCATGAATATAATAAAAGATTTCCTCATCGATAGGGGAAAAGATGTCCTGGATCAATCTATTTGTCCCATCATATGGCTCAACAATATTATTGGTGTCATCTTTTTCTGTAGAATAAAATTGATCATGTTGATCTTCAATATCCATACAACCATCTTCCTCAGCCTATGCAATAATATTTCTGCTAATACTAGGTATATTCTCCAATGCCACACACCTAGGTGGATTTTTCTTTATAATTACAAAGAATCAATAAAATTAGTATATATAAGAAATATTAAAATGAAAGAAATTTGTATAACTACACTCAATACAAACACAATCTATAATATTGAATAACTTACCATGGGATGATATGTGAACCCCCATTCAACGTGCCCATTTATCCAACAATGTCTCTCAATTTTTTTTCTTACAAGTCTTCTTATGTTAAATCCCCTGCATTTATTGCAAGGGAATTCAAGTTTCTCATTACCCTTTGCCTCCAATGCCGCCTTTTACCTAAAAACATTCCTTTCATTTTCTTCATCCATAATTTTGTTATTATTATTTGGCATTGGGATTTCCTGTTACAAGAAAAACCACTAAAGATGCAATATAAGTACAATATATGAATATTTTCTTACAGTACAAATGTCATTGAATATTGACCCCATTTGTATGTCTAGAGTTAATTAATCCATTATCATCATTGATTTACTAAATGTTCATAAGAGTACTAGTCAACAATTACTCAAGACATAAAAATTAACTATATAAATATATAAATTTTTACCACATAAGCTTCAAAGTTTCACTATAAGAAAGTAAGAAAATAATTAAACAATTATAAAAGAGAACCATTCCAATAGAAATTGAGTAGACATGTTCATACCTATTTCCTATACAAATTAAACGTGTGTCCCCATAAAAAATAGGGCATAAGCTGGGTTAATTAGCTAGGATCCAATGTCATGAGTATTTAAAATGAGACAAAGAAATATAAAAAATTTGTAACCTTCAAAGAACATCCAAAATCCAACCTATATAAATCAAGAATTTGATGTGAAACAAGGCGCAATTCATAGAAAAGAGACTATTACATGTGTTGAACAATGACCAGACAATTAAGCTTTTATAGATGTTGCACCTACAACAAAATTGTCGAAATATCTAACTTCCATCGAACTTCTGACGCTCTTTGACCATGCCAAATATGACTAAGGCAATGACCGTTAAGCACTTTCAAACAACTATCAGGTTTTCTTCAATACCCACAAATGTCATCGGTATATCGATGAACGCTCGTCTACTTGTGAAGAAAGTGTGTCGATATATCGACAAAATTTCATCGATATATCGACCAACATTTTTTAAATATATTGATGAACATTCATCACAAGAGAATAAAATATCGTCAATATATGGACTCCCTCTCATTGCAAAAGAAACGGCGAGAGAATTGCGTTGAAGGTACGACAAATATCGAGGAGCCCCAAAAAAATGATTAAAATTGTAGTAATTTTCTACAGTACTATTAATTTAACCCATATCATCGTAATATTTTGTCGAATTTTGACCCCATATGTATTAGTGATGGTCTGAGAAATCCAGAATCCGACTTGAGCTAGGAGGGTCGTGAGCTTGGTGTTGGGAGGGCACCTGAGAAAAACTCATGCAATCCCTGGGCATGGCAGGTGTAAGGATTTCCAGCCTGTGAATGTGTGAAGAATATTGGCCTTAATTGTTCTAATTTCTCTGAGAGTCTGAGAGGATTCTCTAGTGGTATCATGGCTTGGCATGGGGGTGGCCATATTGTAGATAACTAGTGCATCTAATCCTATGGTTGGGTGGAAAGGTGTCCACCCTCAATAAGTTGATTTGGCCAATCTTTTCTTCACAGAAAAGTCTCCCTTGTGCTTTCTTTTATGCTATGTAAATGTGTAATTATGCATGCTTGTACAATCAATATAATTGTATGGTTTTGAGTAAGAACCTTGAAGGAAAATGAATGAATGAATGTCCATGTTCCCGATGAATTCAGTAGTGTACCTATTGTATTTGTTTTACCCATCGAAGGAACATGTTTATGCTTCTCTCTGCATGTTTGTGCTCCCTAATGTTTACTATCTCTTGTGATGTATGATGAGTGAAGATAATTGTTATGATTTGAATTCATAGTCTAATTATGGGTTGTAACTTCTGGTTATTTAACTTATGAGAACATGCTATAAAGAGATCCTGGTCAAATATCCTAAGACTTTGAGAAATGAGTAAGGGAGGTAGGGGTTATTCTCCATGTGTGTCTAATTCCCTTTAATGGCCTTGTTCCCTACGCTGTTGGGAACAATGAGAATACCTGATCTCTATGTATGCAAGCTAAGTTTTATGCCTCCGGGGGGTATTCTTTTCCTTAATAGGATCATGCAAAGGACACCCCAGTGTATCCCAAAGGGTTGAAATCCATTAAGCTTCATGGTCCCTCCCCCCTTGTTGTACTTGACCTTATGTGCTCAAGCCATTTTAATTTACCATTATAGGAATGGAAGGAGGAGGAGAACCCAAAAAAATATGATAGTCAGGTTGTTTAAAACTTATGTGCAAGAATGAGATAACCAAATAAATGAAGGCCCATACCTTTTAATTAACCTAGCCATGTTTAAGAATTCTAAATGTTGGTAGTGTTGGGTTCCAACACAAGGTTCTTCCCCTTTTTACCTTTGTAAACAAGGAATAGAGAGAGAGAGAGAGAGTATGAAGTAATGTCGATGCACCATGCCACGTGTTGGCCAACCTAAAATCCTTCGATGACTGACAGGTGTTAGTGCCTTGCTGGAGTGGGCTGATAGAACCTCGATAGTTCTATTTTGAGAAGGGGTAACCCTAGTAATTATGTTTGAGGGGAGGATAAAACTCTACTTTTCGATCATTGTCAAAGGATAGGAACCGAAGGTGAGTAGAGTTATAAAAAACTGGATCACCAAATAGTCGGACAACTAGAAGATTCCAATGAAGGTCTTTTAGAAAATTATTGGATCCCTGGACCCTGGTTGGATCATGGTTCCAACCCCATTGAAAGCACATGTCAAAGAGGTTGTGGCACCTGTGAGTGACATCATAGTGACATAGAGTGTCAGGGTGGCGGCTAGAAAGCCACAAAGGATGACAAGTGTTAGCATCAGATTAATGAAGGTCAAGTGTGGGACCTCTATTGGGCATAAGCCTTCGGTTTGGTGCCCTTAAATCTTATCCATCAGATTTGAGGGTTGATGGATCTCGATCATTGATTTCCTAGGTAATCTCAGGAGGGATTCATTTCCCTAGATAACTAGACGATTGAATGTCTAGAAGACCTGCCTACAGGGACCTTTAAAGAAGTTTGGGGTCCTAGTGTAGGGTGGGGAAAGGTTACAAATTTCATTGTACCTTATGGTGACGTGTAGTGCCACATCGTAAGCCACTTTTTATACCAGTTCATTGTGCTACATCATCTTGGTTTTCGGTCAAGTTGCGAGGTGTCATGCCACATCATGTCTATGTGTCATTGGTACCATCTAAACAATTGGATTGAGAATTTGAGAAGAAGGGGGATTTTGGGATCCCCTGGATCCCGATTTTTCGGTTGGGTCATGGTTATTTTTCGAGGTTCAAGGGCCTGGATTCCCGGACAACCGAACCACCGGGCATCTGGGATATTTTGCAAGTCAATTTCTTGAGAAGTCTGGTTCTTGGATTTTCAGTTCCCCAAGGTTTCACAAGGAGGTTCTTCTAGTTGTGCTATAGTTGGGTCTGAGTTTCTAGGAATGGAATACATGTCTCGACACATCAACACTCAATAGGTTTTCCACATTGGATATTATAGGTGACTTGGACCCATGTGGATACCACGTGGGTGTGAGGTGGCATTGGCGGGAATTTTGATCCTGAAATTATATTTGAGCATAATTCCAATTGTTGGGAAGCTCTCGACGAGTAGAACTGGTTTATGAGCTCAGTTTTGGATTTATAGGAGTGGATAAGAAAGGTGGTTTGAGAAAATAAATGAGAAATTTTGTACACCTCACTAGCCTAATGACAATTAGGAGGTTGGGTGTGTTACATAATTTCATATTTAGTCACCCTACTAAGTTAAGGCCACTTTTTCTTCTATAATTATAAACTAAAAGTATTATGTCATAGTTAAACCATTTCACCATCATCCCATGGTACCCACTTTTAATTTTATTAGTGACGACGAGAAAGAAAATAAGAAATTCCTAGCCTACAAAAAAATCAAGTGGATGCTCCCATGAATTCGCCTTTCTCTCAGTTGTGACTTATTATAGAAGAATACAAATTTTATTAAAATTTTCTAAAGAGGATTGGGGCTTTGATTGGAATTCCATATATTCAAATCCTAAACCTATATTCTAAAATATTCAACACGCATTTCCAAAAACCTAATAACCTGTAACACCTGAAGCCAACAACCATACTCTAGTTGAGGCCACAAAAAAATAAAGAAAAAATATCATTTTGAATAATAGAATTCACTACTTTTAGAATAAGAATGACATTCTAATGCACAACCATTCAAATTTTTTCATACACATGATATTAATGTCATTAGTCCAAATTTCACATGCATCTTTGAATACCCAAGGATTGAATATTTTCCATTTTCATTATGTTGGTGTCATTTAATTTATTGTGCATTTACCTTTTAGATCTACTTTGATCACCTATTTATTACAAAGATCCTGATGCATCACTAAAATTGCTTTAACTTCACTTTCAACAATTTTTCCTTTAAGCAATGACTTCTTTACTCAATAGACATTTAAGCTATCAGTCTCAAGTTTTGAATATTTATTTGAGTTATTATTCATTAAATACAAGTTCAGTTCTTCAAACTAGTTGTAATAGCCATACACATAATTAGCCCTATGTTTCTTAAATTTCCAACATACAACCATACATGACTTTCATAGAGAAACAAATTTCTCTATCATGTACATATATCCATGTAGACTTCAACCGAACACCATGATGTCTCCCATCATCTATAAAACAATAGTGCTTGATTAGGTCACTCTTAAGGCTTATCAATAGTTTTAATTTCACATGCATCTCACAAAACAATTTCTCCAATATCAATCCCAATACAATCATAAAACGTCAATACAAGTGTCCTGAATTTTGTACACATTTAAGTAATCCAAAGTGCTACTTGTATAATAGTATAATTTCCTTTCTGTATCTAGAGTTATTTTTTAATAGAAGAATTGAATTCAACAAAAAAATTAAACATTTAGTTAATAAGTTGGCAAGTTGTTGAAATACTATAAATACATATTTCATTCATGTTATCATATTGCTTATTTTCATTTCTAGACTATGTTGTGAATGAACTCTTGTCTATTTTATGCATTTCAACTATCTCTTGGCTACGTTGTTAATGACCTCCTATCAATGCATTATGAAAAATTGCATGGAAAATCAAGCTCATAGTTTACATGTTGTTGTACAAAGTATTGTTAAGTACAAAAGTCAATATTTTGTTTGCAAATATTTCTATGGAAACCCAATCGAAATTATATTCTTGTTTATACTTTTCTTCCTTAATGATAATGGTGATCATTATCATAGATAATAGGGATTGTTTTTACAATGGTTCATGAGTGTTATTACTATATGCTTTTCAGAAATACAAGCATGATGCCTTGAACTAAAGACAAAGTGTTTTTTTCCATTCTCTCTTTGTTCTTTATCATTTTGTCACTTGTCTTGACTACTATTTAGCACTATCTTTCATTTCACTTCTACACACCGTAAAATCATGTTAATAAGTTATGTATTCATGTTGAAATATTAGGTTGTTTTTCATTGATGTCAACCTTTGAAGAAATTCTGGTAGAAACTTTCGGTAGCCACGAAGGTATGATCATGGAACCCACAGTTGATCGAGGAATAAAGACATGAAGGTCAATGAATTTGCAAGTAAGAATATCATAGATGGATAGTACAGATCATGCCATTTCCGGTGATAGGTGGTATGTAATTTGGCTCTTTACGGTTGCGGATTTATGGCTTTGTAAAGTTGAAGGACCCTCAAGAATATTCTAGAAACCCCTAGAAGGTCAACAAGAAGTCAATTATTCTAGAAGCCCCTAGATTTTCATCAAGAAGTTTGTTAGTCAAAGTGGCTACAAAAAAAAGTTAATTAGGGGTAAAGAAGTTCTAACAAAGAAACTTAGAGTTTACTAATTATGGGTAAAGTAGTTGCAACAAGAATGTGGGTTAGCCATAGAAGAAGGAAAAGGGGTAAAACAATTATAAGATTGCCCCTAAAGGTAGGAAATGGGAAAGTATAAATAAGATATCAAGAGACTCCCATTAGCACCTATTGAACACATTGAATATCTATCTTGTGAAAGGTTTTTGGCAGGATATTTATGGACATATATGAGGTAGCACAAATCTGAGGCATCAAAGGAGAAGCAATGACAAAGTTTTGTGATTGGATAGGAGAGTGAGGGTTTTCACGAAAAACCTTAATTTAGCTAATTATCGTGGGTTAGACTACTAGTGTCCCGTGAGGTACCCCCGTGGGTTGCATAGGGATTATCATGGGTGGCCCCTTTAGACAGCAGGCTTCATCCCGCGAGGAAAAGCCATATCTAAAGGATGAGGTTTGCATCAGGCTGCAGGAGTTGAGGAGAGTTTACATGCATGTGTGACAGGTTTTAGGTACAACAAAGTCATCTACAAAAGTAAAAGGTATTATTATATGCTTATTTGAGGTTGGATCTTGGTGATTGCTTGAGGTATGGTCATGTGAGGTTGCATATATTCTCTTGAGGTACTATTGGTTGTATGACACATGCTATATGAGACAGATTTGCAGAGGCACATTGTTGGTGCACTTTTTGTTTGTACTTGGCACACATTCTTGTGTATTTTGTTGAGGCATATCTTGTGTCATATGGTACATGTTTGAGGTATTTTGGTATAGATGTATCGTTGACGGTATTGGTAAATGTTGAAGTTGCATAACCGTGAGGGTTTGATACATGGTTGATGTGATAGTTCATTGTATGTTGTTTATGGATGTTGGTACATGTATGGCACATGTTTAGAGAGATATACTTGTGATGTTGCGTACATGGTTTGAGATATACACTTGTGATAGTGGGCATGAGATCTATGTGATCAGATATGATTGGTTGATGAGTTTGAAGTGACAGGTTTTACTGTGACAAGTTTTGCAGTGACAAGTATTACAGTGATAGGATCTACAGTGACATGAATGATAGAGTTTGTGGTAGTGAAATTTTGTCTCTATTTATATTTTAGTGTGGAAGGATGGGTTAAGAAAAGGGGGTTGTAGCCTCCTTTCGGTTGGTGTCGTAAAACTAAGGGAGTTGTAGCTTCCTTCAGGTTGGAGCCTGAGAAACTAGGGGGTTGTAGCCTCCTTCCAGTTGTAGTTGGAAAACAAGGAAGTTGGTGCTTCCTATGAATGTATTTCTTGTGTCATATAAGAAAAACATTCCATCTTTTTCTCCCGCATTGGGTTTCCATGTAAAATTCTGGTGTACTGTTTACTTGTGTGGTTGCTCATTGTTGACTGTTTATTTATATTGCTCCATATGTTTTGAATGCTATTGATGAAGTACTCATAAAGTTAAACAATACATATTGTGGTTAAAAGTAATAAAATTGTTCATATCGATTCACTTGCCTTGACTACTATTTAGCACTATCTTTCATTTCACTTCTACACACCGTAAAATCATGTTAATAAGTTATGAATTCATGTTGAAATATTAGGTTGGTTTTCATTGATGTCAACCCTTGAATAAATTATGGTAGAAACTTTCGGTAGCCACGAAGGTATGATCATGTAAACCACAATTGATCGAGGAATAAAGACATGAAGGTCAACGTATTTGCAGGTAAGAATATCATAGATGGATAGTACAGCTCATGCCATTTCCAGTGATAAGTGGTACGTCATTTGGCTCTTTACGGTTGCGTATTTATGGCTTTGTAAAGTTGAAGGACCCTCAAGAATATTCTAGAAACCCCTAGAAGGTCAACAAGAAGTCAATTATTCTAGAAGCCCCTAGATTTTCATCAAGAAGTTTGTTAGTCAAAGTGGTTGCAAAAATAAGTTAATTAGGGGTAAACAAGTTCTAACAAAGAAATTTAGAGTCTACTAATTATGGGTAAAGTAGTTGCAACAAGAATGTGGGTTAGCCATAGAAGAAGGAAAAGGGGTAAAACAGTTACAAAATTGCCCCTAAAGGAAGGAAATGGGAAAGTATAAATAAGATATCAAGAGACTCCCATTAGCACCTATTGAACACATTGAATATCTATCTTGTGAAAGGTTTTTGGCAGCATATTTATTGACATATATGAGGTAGCACAAATCTAAAGAATCAAAGGAGAAGCAATGACAAAGTTTCGTGATTGGATAGGAGAGTGAGGGTTTTCATGAAAAACCTTAATTTAGATAATTATCGTGGGTTAGACTACTAGTGTCCCATGAGGTACCCCCATGGGTTGCGTAGGGATTGTCATGGGCGGCCCCTTTAGACAGCAGGCTTC
>JASDQU011179249.1:23279-35212 GCA_032191745.1 Picea mariana | reverse complement strand
AAGGAGAAGCAATGACAAAGTTTCGTGATTGGATAGGAGAGTGAGGGTTTTCATGAAAAACCTTAATTTAGATAATTATCGTGGGTTAGACTACTAGTGTCCCATGAGGTACCCCCATGGGTTGCGTAGGGATTGTCATGGGCGGCCCCTTTAGACAGCAGGCTTCATCCTGCGAGGAAAAGCCATATCTGAAGGATGAGGTTTGCATTAGGCTGCAACAGTTGAGGAGAGTCTACATGCATGTGTGACAGGTTTCAGGTACAACAAAGTCATCTACAAAAGTAAAAGGTATTATTATATGCTTATTTGAGGTTGGATCTTGGTGATTGCTTGAGGTATGGTCATGTGAGGTTGAATATATTTTCTTGAGGTACTATTGGTTGTATGGCACATGCTATATGAGACAGATCTACAGAGTCACATTGTTGGTGCACTTTTTGTTTGTACTTGGCACACATTCTTGTGTATTTTTTTCAGGCATATCTTGTGTCATATGGTACATGTTTGAGGTATTTTGAAATAGATGTATCATTGACGGTATTGGTACATGTTGAAGATGCATAACAATGAGGGTTTGATACATGGTTGATGTGATAGTTCATTGTATGCTGTTTATGGATGTTGGTACATGTATGGCACATGTTTAGAGAGATATATGTGTGATGTTGAGTACATGGTTTGAGATATACACTTATGATAGTGGGTATGAGATCTATGTGATTAGATATGATTGGTTGATGAGTTTGAAGTGGCAGGTTTTACTGTGACAAGTTTTACAGTGACAAGTATTACAGTGATAGGATCTACAGTGACATGAATGATAGAGTTTGTGGTAGTGAAATTCTGTCTCCATTTATATTTTAGGGTGGAAGGACGGGTTAAGGAAAGGGGGTTGTAGCCTCCTTTCGGTTGGTATCATAAAACTAAGGGAGTTGTAGCTTCCTTCAGGTTGGAGCTTGAGAAACTAGGGGGTTGTAGCCTCCTTCCAGTTGTAGTTGGAAAACAAGGATGTTGGTGCTTCCTATGAATGTATTTCTTGTGACATATAAGAAAAACATTCCATGTTTTTCTCCCGCATTGGGTTTCCATGTAAAATTCCGATGTACTATTTACTTGTGTGGTTGCTCATTGTTGACTGTTTATTTATATTGCTCATGATGTTTTGAATTCTATTGATGAAGTACTCATAAAGTTAAACAATAC
The DNA here is from genome assembly GCA_032191745.1 of Picea mariana. NCBI lineage: Eukaryota > Viridiplantae > Streptophyta > Pinopsida > Pinales > Pinaceae > Picea > Picea mariana. Next base: position 34,009 of record JASDQU011179249.1, on the reverse strand, counting down.
ATATTGTGGTTAAAAGTAATAAAAGTGTTCATATCGATTCACTTGTCTTGACTACTATTTAGCACTATCTTTCATTTCACTTCTACACACCGTAAAATCATGTTAATAAGTTATGAATTCATGTTGAAATATTAGGTTGGTTTTCATTGATGTCAACCCTTGAAGAAATTATGGTAGAAACTTTCGGTAGCCATGAAGGTATGATCATGGAACCCACAATTGATCGAGGAATAAAGACATGAAGGTCAGCGTATTTGCAAGTAAGAATATCATAGATGGATAATACAGATCATGCCATTTCCGGTGATAGGTGGTACGTCATTTGGCTCTTTACGGTTGCGGATTTATGGCTTTGTAAAGTTGAAGGACCCTCAAGAATATTCTAGAAACCCCTAGAAGGTCAACAAGAAGTCAATTATTCTAGAAGCCCATAGATTTTCATCAAGAAGTTTGTTAGTCAAATTGGTTGCAAATATAAGTTAATTAGGGGTAAAGAAGTTCTAACAAAGAAACTTAGAGTTTACTAATTAAGGGTAAAGTAGTTGCAACAAGAATGTGGGTTAGCCATAGAAGAAGGAAAAGGGGTAAAACAGTTACAAGATTGCCCCTAAAGGAAGAAAATGGGAAAGTATAAATAAGATATCAAGAGACTCCCATTAGCACCTATTGAACACATTGAATATCTATCTTGTGAAAGGTTTTTGGCAGGATCTTTATTGACATATATGAGTTAGCACAAATCTGAGGCATCGAAGGAGAAGCAATGACAAAGTTTCATGATTGGATAGAAGAGTGAGGGTTTTCATGAAAAACCTTAATTTAGCTAATTATCATGGGTTAGACTACTAGTGTCCCGTGAGGTACCCCCGTGGGTTTCATAGGGATTGTCATGGGCGGCCCCTCTAGACAGCAGGCTTCATCCCGCGAGGAAAAGCAATATCTGAAGGATGAGGTTTGCATCAGGCTGTAGGAGTTGAGGAGAGTCTACATGCATGTGTGACAGGTTTCAGGTACAACAAAGTCATATACAAAAGTAAAAGGTATTATTATATTCTTATTTGAGGTTGGATATTGGTGATTGCTTGAGGTATGGTCATGTGAGGTTGAATATATTCTCTTGAGGTACTATTGGTTGTATGGCACATGCTATATGAGACAGATCTTCAGAAGCACATTGTTGGTGCACTTTTTGTTTGTACTTGGCACACATTCTTGTGTATTTTGTTGAGGCATATCTTGTGTCATATGGTACATGTTTGAGGTATTTTGGTATAGATGTATCATTGATGGTATTGGTACATGTTGAAGTTGCATAACAGTGAGGGTATGATACATGGTTGATGTGATAGTTCATTGTATGTTGTTTATGGATGTTGGTACATGTATGGCACATGTTTAGAGAGATATATTTGTGATGTTGAGTACATGGTTTGAGATATACACTTGTGATAGTGGGTATGAGATCTATGTGATCAGATATGATTGGTTGATGAGTTTGAAGTGAGAGGTTTTACTGTGACAAGTATTACAGTGATAGGATCTACAATGACATGAATGCTAGAGTTTGTGGTAGTGAAATTTTGTCTCCATTTATATTTTAGGGTGGAAGGAAGGGTTAAGGAAAGGGGGTTGTAGCCTCCTTTCGGTTGGTGTCGTAAAACTAAGGGAGTTGTAGCTTCCTTCAGGTTGGATCCTGAGAAACTAGGGGGTTGTAGCCTCCTTCCAGTTGTAGTTTGAAAACAAGGAAGTTGGTGCTTCCTATGAATGTATTTCTTGTGACATATAAGAAAAACATTCCATGTTTTTCTCCCGCAATGGGTTTTCATGTAAAATTATGGTGTATTGTTTACTTGTGTGGTTGCTCATTGTTGATTGTTTATTTATATTGCTCATGATGTTTTGAATGTTATTGATGAAGTACTCATAAATTTAAACAATACATATTGTGGTTAAAAGTAATAAAAGTGTTCATATCGATTCACTTGTCTTGACTACTATTTAGCACTATCTTTCATTTCACTTCTACACACCATAAAATCATGTTAATAAGTTGTGAATTCATGTTGAAATATTAGGTTGGTTTTCATTGATGTCAACCCTTGAAGAAATTCTGGTAGAAACTTTCGGTAGCCATGAAGGTATGATCATGGAACCCACAGTTGATCGAGGAATAAAGACATGAAAGTCAGTGTATTTGCAAGTAAGAATATCATAGATGGATAGTACAGCTCATGCCATTTTCGATGATAGGTGGTACACCATTTGGCTCTTTACAGTTACGAATTTATGGCTTTGTAAAGTTGAAGGACCCTCAAGAATATTCTAGAAACCCCTAGAAGGTCAACAAGAAGTCAATTATTCTAGAAGCCCCTAGATATTCATCAAGAAGTTTGTTAGTCAAAGTGGTTGCAAAAATAAGTTAATTAGGGGTAAAGAAGTTCTAACAAAGAAACTTAGAGTTTACTAATTATGGGTAAAGTAGTTGCAACAAGAATGTGGGTTAGCCATAGAAGAAGGAAAAGGGGTAAAATAGTTACAAGATTGTCCCTAAAGGAAGGAAATGGGAAAGTATAAATAAGATATCAAGAGACTCCCATTAGCACCTATTGAACACATTGAATATCTATCTTGTGAAAGGTTTTTGGTAGGATCTTTATTGACATATATGAGGTAGCGCAAATCTGAGGCATCGAAGGAGAAGCAATGACAAAGTTTCGTGACTGGATAGGAGAGTGAGGGTTTTCATGAAAAACCTTAATTTAGCTAATTATCGTGGGTTAGACTACTAGTGTCCCGTGAGGTACCCCCTGTGGGTTGCATAGGAATTGTCATGGGTGTCCCCTCTAGACAATAGGCTTCATCCCGCGAGGAAAATCCATATCTGAAGGATGAGGTTTGCATCAGGCTGCAGGAGTTGAGGACAGTTTACATGCATGTGTGACAGGTTTCAGGTACAACAAAGTCATTTGCAAAAGTAAAAGGTATTATTATATGCTTATTTGAGGTTGGATCTTGGTGATTGCTTGAGGTATGGTCATGTGAGGTTGAATATATTCTCTTGAGGTACTATTGGTTGTATGGCACATGCTATATGAGACATATCTGCAAAGGCACATTGTTGGTGCACTTTTTGCTTGTACTTGGCACACATTCTTGTGTATTTTGTTGAGGCATATCTTGTGTCATATGGTACATGTTTGAGGTATTTTGGTATAGATGTATCATTGACGGTATTGGTACATATTGAAGTTGCATAACAGTGAGGGTTTGATACATGGTTGATGTGATAGTTCATTGTATGTTGTTTATGGATGTTGGTACATGTATGGCACATGTTTAGAGAGATATATTTGTGATGTTGAGTACATGGTTTGAGATATACACTTGTGATAGTGGGTATGAAATCTATGTGATCAGATATGATTGGTTGATGAGTTTGAAGTGACAGGTTTTACTGTGACAAGTTTTACAGTGACAAGTATTACAGTGATAGGATCTAGAGTGACATGAATGATAGAGTTTGTGGTAGTGAAATTTTGTCTCCATTTATATTTTAGGGTGGAAGGACAGGTTAAGGAAAGGGGGTTATAACCTCCTTTCGGTTGGTGTCGTAAAACTAAGGGAGTTGTAGCTTCCTTTAGGTTGGAGCCTGAGAAACTAGGGGGTTGTAGCCTCCTTCCGGTTGTAGTTGGAAAACAAGGAAGTTGGTGCTTCCTATGAATGTATTTCTTGTGACATATAAGAAAAACATTCCATGGTTTTCTCCCACATGGGGTTTCCATGTAAAATTATGGTGTACTGTTTACTTGTGTGGTTGCTCATTGTTGACTGTTTATTTATATTGCTCATGATGTTTTGAATGCTATTGATGAAGTACTCATAAAGTTAAACAATACATATTGTGGTTAAAAGTATTAAAAGTGTTCATATCGATTCACTTGTCTTGACTACTATTTAGCACTATCTTTCATTTCACTTCTACACATTGTAAAATCATGTTAATAAGTTATGAATTAATGTTGAAATATTAGGTTGGTTTTCATTGATGTCAACCCTTGAAGAAATTCTGGTAGAAACTTTCAGTAGCCACGAAGGTATGATCATGGAACCCACAGTTGATCGAGGAATAAAGACATGAAGGTCAGTGTATTTGCAAGTAAGAATATCATAGATGGACAGTACAGCTCATGCCATTTTCGGTGATAGGTGGTACGTCATTTGGCTCTTTATGGTTGCGGATTTATGGCTTTGTAAAGTTGAAGGACCCTCAAGAATATTCTAGAAACCCCTAGAAGGTCAACAAAAGGTCAATTATTGTAGAAGCCCCTAGATATTCAACAAGAAGTTTGTTAGTCAAAGTGGCTGCAAAAATAAGTTAATTAGGGGTAAAGAAGTTCTAACAAAGAAATTTAGAGTTTACTAATTATGGGTAAAGTAGTTGCAACAAGAATGTGGGTTAGCCATAGAAGAAGGAAAAGGGGTAAAACAGTTACAAGATTGCCCCTAAAGGAAGGAAATGGGAAAGTATAAATAAGATATCAAGAGACTCTCATTAGCACCTATTGAACACATTGAATATCTATCTTGTGAAAGGTTTTTGGCAGGCTCTTTATTGACATATATGAGGTAGCGCAAATCTGAGGCATCGAAGGAGAAGCAATGACAAAGTTTTGTGGATAGGAGAGTGAGGGTTTTCGTGAAAAACCTTAATTTAGCTAATTATCGTGGGTTAGACTACTAGTTCCCTATGAGGTACCCCCGTGGGTTGCATAGGGATTGTCATGGGCGGCCCCTCTAGACAATAGGCTTCATCCTGCGAAGAAAAGCCATATCTGAAGGATGAGGTTTGCATCAGGCTGCAGGAGTTGAGGAGAGTCTACATGCATGTGTGACAGGTTTCAGGTACAACAAAGTCATCTACAAAAGTAAAAGGTATTATTATATGCTTATTTGAGGTTGGATCTTGGTGATTGCTTGAGGTATGGTCATGTGAGGTTGAATATATTCTCTTGAGGTACTATTGGTTGTATGGCACATGCTATATGAGACAGATCCGCAAAGGCACATTGTTGGTGCACTTTTTGTTTGTACTTGGCACACATTCTTGTGTATTTTGTTGAGGCATATCTTGTGTCATATGGTACATGTTTGAGGTATTTTGGTATAGATGTATCGTTGACGGTATTGGTACATGTTGAAGTTGCATAACAGTGAGGGTTTGATACATGGTTGATGTGATAGTTCATTGTATGTTGTTTATGGATGTTGGTACATGTATGTCACATGTTTAGAGAGATATATTTTTGATGTTGAGTACATGGTTTGAGATATACACTTGTGATAGTGGGTATGAGATTTATGTGATCATATATGATTGGTTGATGAGTTTGAAGTGACAGGTTTTACTGTGACAAGTTTTACAGTGACATGTATTACATTGATAGGATCTACAGTGACATGAATGATAGAGTTTGTGGTAGTGAAATTTTGTCTCCATTTATATTTTAGGTTGGAAGGACGGGTTAAGGAAAGGGGGTTGTAGCCTCCTTTCGATTGGTGTTGTAAAACTAAGGGAGTTGTAGCTTCCTTTAGGTTGGAGCCTGAGAAATTAGGGGTTGTAGACTCCTTCCAGTTGTAATTGGAAAACAAGGAAGTTGGTGCTTCCTGTGAATGTATTTCTTGTGACATATAAGAAAAACATTCCAAGTTTTTCTCCCGCATTGGGTTTCCATGTAAAATTCTGGTGTACTGTTTACTTGTGTGGTTGCTCATTGTTGACTGTTTATTTATATTGCTCATAATGTTTTGAATTCTATTGATGAAGTACTCATAAAGTTAAAAATACATATTGTGGTTAAAAGTAATAAAAGTGTTCATATCAATTCACCCCCCCCCCCCTCCTCAGTATTCCAACAATTGGTATCATAGTAGGTCCTTCAAGAAGGAGTCTAACTACTGGAAGGAGATCATGGTTTACTCTAATATTGGGGTACCACAGTTCGACGACCAGGAATATGCCTTCTGGAGTAGAAGGATGAAAAATTATGTGCATGCGTAGGGATTTGATGTATGGAGAGAAATAGTAGATGGATACAAAGCACCAACCACTCCCCCAACAAAAAGGAATGAAAGAAACTTGAAGAAAATGATTCAAGGGATAGAAATTCCATTCTAAATGGTTTGACTAAATCAATACATGTCAAGGATATGCACTGTGAATCCACAAAATAAATTTGGGACAAACTTCAGAACATCTACGAAGGAGACACCAATGTCAAGGGAGCTAAACTTCAAACTCTTAGAGCCAAGTTTGAGCAATTGAAGATGAAAGAATATGAAGACATTGCAGCTTACTTTCTACGAATCAATAAAGTAGTGAATGGTATCAAAGGATTGGGAGATGAGATGAAAGAACCGATTGTTGTTCAAAAGGTACTAAGATCTATACCAATGAGATTTGATTCGAAGATTTCAGCTCTAGAAGAAAGGGTGGATCTAGATACATTGACCATGGATGAGTTACAAGGGATACTCATAGCTTATGAGATGAGGATATAGAAAGATAAATTAGTCACGAAGGAAGCAACATTCAAGGAATCTAAGAAGACAAAGAATAAGAACAAGAAAAATAGATAGTTAGATTGTAGTTGCAGCGATGATTCAGAGGAAGATGAAGAAATGGAAAACTTCATTAGAAAGTTGAAAAGAGGAACCAGAAAATAGAAAGATATGCTTCCATTGAAATGTTTTAATTGTGGTGGTATTGGTCATTTTGATTCTAAATGTCCTCATAAGAATAAGGAAAGTGATGAAGAAGAAGACCCTAAAAAGAAAAAGAAAAATCAAAAGGGTAGAACAAACAAAAAGAAATTCTTCAAGAAAAGTATCTGCACCCAGGAGGATAGTTCATCATCAGATGAGGATGAAGACAGTGACAGTGATATAGAAAGTGTACTCTTCATGGCAGTATAATATTCTGAAGAGGATTTTGAATAAGAAGGAGAATTCAATCTCAGAGTAGAATTAATCAGTGCACAAGAAGAGTTAAGGATTGAAAGAAAGAAAATCATGTCACTCAAGGAAGAACTAAAAGAGAAAGAAGGATCTCAGAATTATGAAGAAGTCGAGCAGATGATCATGAAGTTAAAAATCCAAGTAGAAGAAGACAAAATAATTAAATAATCGCTCATAGGTCAGTTAGATGAAAAGTACAAGATGATCGAAGGCTTGGAAGTAGAAATAGTCATTCTAAGAAAAAATCTTTAGAAGAAGGACATGCAGCAAAACAACACCAAAGTATTGGATGAGATCATTAGCAGTCAAAGGCCATACCATGACAAATCTAGACTAAGATATAACGAGACAGAGAAAGGCTCAAGCTCCAAGACAACATAACAAAGAAGCTATGCAGAAACAATGAGAGGTTCTCCTAAGAAGGAAGAAGGCAAGAGGAACCAAGAAGAAGATTACATAGACACTAGACCACCCAAAAGATTCATAATTCAGAATCAACAACAACCAACAATAGAGAGACTCTGAGAAGAAGAAGGATTCAGAAAAGCAACACCATTCAAAATATCTTCCACCCCCCAAGTATGAAACTATTTTTCTTGGTTTATGTTATTCATGTAATAATTTTAGGCATAAAGCTGTGAATTGTAGAGCCAATACCAAGAATTGAAACAACTATGAAGGCTACATAAAAAACGGTTATCCAAGAAGGTCTCATGAAGCATAGAGCATAAGCTACAATGGATTTGAATCTTTGAGTGATGAATTAGAATGCTACAAGTGCAACAACTTTGGACACATGGACATATATTGTAGATTGATTGTTCCTCCTAGAGAATCACAACAGAATATCAACAGTCATAGACAGGAACCACAAAGGATATGGATAAAGAAGCATGATCAATTCAACACTGAAGAATGCGTGCTTATCATGCAATATCAACAAAAGAAATGTGGATGATAAGTTTACAGTGGTTGCTCAAAGCATATGACAGGTGATAAGGACAGGTTTCTAACATTGAAGACAGAAAGAGATGGACCAGTTTCTTTTGGGAATGAAAACTCAACCATAATTATAGGAAGAGGCACAGTCAATCTTGGAAGTAAGGATGTTAGGAAAAAAAATGTTCTATTAGTTGAAGACACGAAGAACAATTTTCTAAGTGTAACTCAGATTTGTGATCAAGGACACAGACTTATATTTGACTCAGAAAAATGAGAGATAAGGAAAGCAGGATCAGGAAAGTTGGTAGGTACAACTGTAATAACTCCAAACAACATATATGTATTAAATGAAATTGGAAAGGAAAGATGTTTCCTAGGAAAGGATGATGAAAGTTGGCTTTGGCACAAAAGAATGGATCACATAAACTTTGATAATCTCATCAAAATTAGCAGAAAATAAGCAGCAAGAGAAATTCCTCAGATCTTGAAGCCAACAAATACTCTACGCAATAATTGTCTATAGGGAAAACAAAATAGAGATTGTACATACGGATATATGTGGACCAACAACAATAAAGGGATTGAATGGAAAATAATACTTTATTCTATTGTTTGATGACTATACAAGTATGTCTGCAGTTTTCTTTCTTGGGAAGAAATCATATGCATTTGAACACTTCAAGATATACAAGGAAATGGTTGAAACTGAGACAGAATAAAAAATCAAGTGTTTGAGATCAGATAATGGAGGAGAGTTTACATCAAAGGAATTCATATATTTTTGTAGCGAACATGGGATAAAGAGACAATTCTCAACAGCGAGGACACCTCAGCAAAATGGAGTTGTCGAAAGGAAGAACATAACAATACAAGAAATAGCCAGAACCATGTTGAAAGATTCCAAGTTGAAGGACGTCTTTTGAGTACAAGCAATAAATACAACAGTTCATATTCAAAACAGAGGAATTCTCATAAATAATAATGATAAAAATCCCTACGAGCTATGGAAAGGAATACCAACAAATGTGAAGCATTTTAGAGTGTTCAGAAGAAAATGTTATATCAAAAGAGAATATGGAAGGATTAGAAAATATGACTCTCAATTTGATAAAGGAATATTGGTTGGGTACTAAAGAAAAATAAAATCATACAAATGCTTCATTCTAACACTCAACAAAATAGTGGAAAACATCAATGTGACGATTGATGAAACATATGGATAGAGGACAAAATAAGGAAGCCAAGATTCAGTGGAATAGGATCACGAAGAAGATTTGAAAGAAGAAGAAGTAGAAGTAGATGAAGAAGAAGAGAAGCCAGAAGCATAACAAGAGCAATAAGATCTTTAGGTACCTCTTAAGACACCTAGTAGACGAGTGTAGAAAAATTATCCACCAGAGCAAATCATTGGGAATAAAGATATAGGAGTTGAAACCCGAAGAAGAATGCGTTCACCAGAACAACAACACCTAGCATTGTTATCCACAATCGATCCAAGGAGTTTTGAATAATCTAGCAAGGATGAATACTAGATCAAAGCTACAGATAAATAATTGGACCAGATAGAGAGGAAGAATACATGGGAACTTGTTCCGAGGTTGAAGAACAAAAACATGATTGGTACAAAGTGGGTCTTCAAAAACAAATTGAACAAGGATGGATAGGTTACCATGAAAAAAACAAGATTGGTATGTAAAGGATACACTTAGGTTGAAGGTATAGACTTTGAAGAGACCTTTGTCCCAGTTGCCAGAATGGAAACAATTAGGTTGATTCTAGCTTATGTATGTTCCAAAAATATCAAGGTGTACCAAATGGATGTAAATTCAACCTTTCTGTTAGAAGAAGAAGTATACATGGAGCAGCCGAATAGATTTTAGTTGTCAGAAAAGGAAAATTATGTTTGTAGGTTGAAGAAGGAACTATATGGTCTCAAACAAGCCCCCAAGGCATGGTATTCAAGACTGGAAAGATTCTTACAACAACAAGGGTTAAGGAAAGGAAATGTAGACATCAATCTCTACATAAAGGTAAATCAATATAATATCCTAATAATTGAAGTTTATGTTGGTGATATTATTTTTAGAAGTGATGATGATAAGATGAGTCAGAAATTTTGCAAAGATATGCAGAATGAGTTCGAGATGTCACTACTTGGAGAGTTGTCTTTCTTTTGGGGAATACAAATATGTCAGAGAAATAAAGGTGTCTTCATATCTCAGACCAAGTATAAACATAGTTACCAACTTAATGAGAACTCTATAGAGTTCTCATTTTTGGGGGGGTCGAGTTTTTTACCCCGTTTTTAAAAATGGTGCTATCGATAGCACCACCCTCCCTTTTTAGGTGTTTTTTTTATATTTTAAATTTTTTGATACATAAGGTTTCCACTTTTTTGTTTTTAAATGCTTGTTTTTTCATTTATTTTTAAATCGTTCAATTTTTTTATTTTTTCTCAATGGTGTTTTTTCATCTATTTTCAAACTTTTCTATTTTTATTTTTTTTTATTGGTGTTTTTAGTCATATTTCCATGCACAATCCAATGTTAAAAATGTTGTACACCATTTATTTTTTTAAAATTAAAAATTTTCATGTAATTATGTGTCCTTAATTAAATTATGGTTCCATACTTTTTAAATATAGTGGAAAATATCATTTTTAACACAATGTTTTACCTTTACTTCAATACATAGAAAATAATTGTAATTAAATAACACTATTTTAAAATATTTACCAAAAATATATAATTCATTTTTTTGGGATCAATTAAAAA
>JASDQU011179249.1:0-12567 GCA_032191745.1 Picea mariana | reverse complement strand
ATCCACATCATCAAAACAGCAATGAAGTCATTCATGGCACTGAATTAAGTTCACAGCATTCCAGAAGGGTAAAAAACTATACAAAGTAACAAAAAATTGAAGGGCGCTTTACAGCAGTAGGGTGCGCGCGCGTATGCGCAGGACAAAAACGTATAACGAGCGCATGCGCGCTCGACGCGCGCCTGTCCATATAAAAAGCCGCGCATTTGCTAATACGGCGCATTAATTGCCTAAGTCGGCCTCCCGACCGCCTGTGGACCGGCCCCCGAGACGATTTGACCCTCAGATCAGGGTCGGCTCTGCAAATACGGCGAATTTATGGCTTAAGTGAACCCTAAACAGGTCCGTGTTTACACCGGAAGCTAGTTACGTGACCGCCTAGAAATTGTTATAAATAGCAGTGAAGACTCATTGTTTCAGCAGAGAATTCAAAGCAGAGTTACGCTGTCCAGATGCTTCTAAGCCTAGTCTTTGATAACGAGTTCATCAGTTGTGTAATACCGAGTTCTCTCACCACCCATTCCTGTTCTGTTCATTTTGTAAGGAAGGCATTCAATTGAGGATCCCCGAAGGACCTTCCGCTGGAGGGAAGAGGAACCATTATCCCTTTCTTCAGTGTGTGCTATGGTTTTCGCTAATAGATCATGTCTTGAAACCATTGATAACTCCCTTGTCTCACATTTGAAGTTTTTGTTTATTGTTGTAGTGTTATTTGCTTTTTAGCTGTTAGATAGATTTTATTCTGTTTAGTTTTCTGTTTTCTGTTAACCCTTTTTGCTCCACAGCATCCTGTTCTGCCTTGCTGAGCCCAACAGGGCATGCTAGTGCTCCCATTTTTGCTCACCCGGCGACGATTCGAGCACGAACACCACGTCCAGTAGAAAATTCTGGTAGCCCCAAAGGTATGGTCATGGAACCCACAGTTGATCGAGGAATAAAGACGTGAAGGTCAACATATTTTCCAGTAAGATTATCATAGATGGAAATTACGTGTCATGTCGTTTCCGGTGATAGGTGGTACATCACATGGCTCCTTACATTTGAGGAGATATGGCTTTGTAAAGTTGAAGGACCTTCAAGAATAATCTAGAAACCCCTAGAAGGTCAATAAGAAGTCAATTGTTCTAAAATCCCCTAGAAATTCATCAAGAAGTTTGCTAGTCAAAGTGGTTGGAACAAGAAGTTAATTATGGGTAAAGTAGTTGTAACAAAGAAATTATGAGTTTACTAAATATGGGTAAAGTAGTTGCAACAAGAATGTGGATTAGCCCTAGAAGAAGGAAAAGGGGTAAAACAACTGCAATATTTTCCCTAAAGGAAGGCACTTGGGAAGTACAAATAAGATATCAAGAGACTCCCATTAGCACTTATTGCACACATTGAATATCTATCTTGTGAAATGTTTTTGGCGGGGTCTTTATTAACAAATCTAAGGTAGCACAAATTTGATGTGGCAAATGAGAAGCGGAGAAAAAGTTTCATGATTGCAGAGGAGAGTGAGGGTTTTGGTGAAAAGACCTGATTTAGTTGATCCTTGTGGGTCAGACTACTAATGTCCTGTGAGGCACCCCTGTGGGTTACATAGGGCTCGTCACACGAGGCCCCGCTAGACAATAGGCTTCGTCCCGTGAGGCAAAGCTAGATCTGAAGGATGAGGTTTGCATTAGGATACAAGAACTGAGGAGAGTCTATAGGCATGTGTGATAGGTTTCAGGTACAATAGAGTCATTTACATAAATAAAAGGTATGATTATATGCTTGTTTGAGGTTGGATCTTGGTGATTTCTTGAGGTATGGTCATGTGAGGTTGAGTATATTATCTTGAGGTACTATTGGTTGTATGGTACATGTTGTATGAGGAAGATTTGTAGAGGCACATTGTTGGTGCACTTGTTGTTTGTACTTGGCACACATTCTTGTGTATTTTGTTGAGACATATCTTGTGTCATATGGTACATATTTGAGGTAGTTTGGTAGAGATGTATTTTTGAAGGTATTGGTACAGGTTGAAGCTGCATAACAATGAGGGTTGATACATGGTTGATGTGATAGTTCATTGTATGTTGTTTATGGATGTTGGTACATGTATGACACATGTTTAGAGAGATATGTTTGTGATGTTGAGTACATGGTTTGAGATATACACTTGTGATAGGGGGTATGAGATCTATGTGATCAGATCTGATTGGTTGATGAGTTTGAAGTGAAAGGTTTTATAGTGACAGGTTTTACAGTGGCATGTATTATACTGACAGGTCTTATAGTGACAGGATCTATAGTGACATGATTGACAAAGTTTGTGGTAGTGACAATTTTATCTCCATTTATATTTCAGGGCGACAGGATGGGGCAATGAAAGGGGGTTGTAGCCTCCTTCCTATTGGTGCCAAAAAACTAAGGGAGTTGTAGCTTCCTTCAGGTTGGAGCCTGAGAAACTAGGGGGTTGTAGTCTCCTTCCAATTGTAGTTGGAAAACAAGGAAGTTGGTGCTTCCTATGAATGTATTTCTTCTGACACATAAGAAAAGAATTATGTGGTTTTCTCCCACATTGGGTTTCCACGTAAAATTCTGGTGTACTATGTACTTGTGTGGTTACTCATTGTTCACTGTTTATTTATACTGCTCATGATGTTTTGAATGCTATTGATGAACTGCTCATAAAGTTATACAATACAGATTGTGGTTAAAAGTAATAAAAGTGATCATACTGATTCACCCCCCCTCTTAGTATTCCAACAATTCAACAATTTAGTTCCTTCAGTACTTGCATATTTTCCAAATCTAGAAAATTCACATTATGATTTATCATTTCTTAGAACTGAACCATAATTATATCCTTTCAGTATTTCTCCATTTGCACTTACTCTAAGGATAAAAGCCATCGATTCTTATTTTCTACCTCTAACTATGGCTCTCATGAATCCACCTTTTCCAACTTTTTATTTCCTATTCTTTTAGCTATAACGATTCTTGTTTTAAAATCCAACCCGAACTTTTGCAAACATAGCATAATATGACACAAGATTCTACTTCTCTTTAGTGCATTGTTCTAACCACTATGATGTTAAAATGTGTAGAGTCTATGTCTATGTAGTGTTCGTTAACCTTGAGACTTAAAACACAAACCAAGTATACAAATAATATAATTGCAGAAAACCAGATACAAGAGACAAATAGGATGAAATATGCAAAATGTACCCTTATATTATGATCAGTTAGAAAAAAGAAAGCAACGTTCACTTGCTTCTTAAGGTGGGGAAACCTTTCACTGAGCAAATCTCCAAATACAACAATACTCAACAAAACCTTGAATAGCCTCCTATTCCATTTAAATATATTCTCAATAACAAAACCCTAACTAGTTGGGGTCCCATTATTAATTGGTACTGACTACCTAGTGGGCCTTATAAAGTGGACCATTTTACATTAAATAACTATCTACTACCATCTAATCGGTCTTATTCGAAGAACATAGCCACATACATCAATAGATTAAGTCCTAGGTAACCTAAAGTACGAGGCCTAGGGTAGGACCCTAACACTGCATCTCTCAAAGATACCCATACAAATGGATTTGATATTTAACTACATAGAGAATTTATCCAAATGCTCTAGCTGAAAGACTAACAAGCCGTTTTTCTTGCTCTTCACCTTTACAACTATTTAAAATTTAAGACACAAGGACATTGCCAGCTATATAACTCTCACTCTACAATTATTAAGTGAGCATAAATTACATATAAAAATAAACAAGTGCTAATTAATCATAGAGAAATCTTATATTTGTGTCACGTCATTTGAACAAAAAATATTGAAAATGGACAAAAACTAAGAACTTGCTCAAAACTTTAAAATAATTAACACTATATCAAAACCTTGAAAATAACATAGCTCTCACCTACCCTACCTCAATAGCAAAGTTCCATACATGTAAAGAAGGTTCCGAAAGTTTACATGAAATATATACAAACTAACAAAGTAGGCTAATTTTGTAGTAATCTTTTTAAGTATCCAAATTAGTTTGATACAGGGCAATCTTGAAAAAAAAGTTTTATAATATATGAAACTTGAATAATGTAACACTCAGTCGAATTTTTAATCTGAATTTTATTAAGTATTTAAATTAATTTGATATATCACAAAATCTTGAAAATAAAGTTTTATAATTTCTAATCTGAATTTTTATGAATTTTTTAAGTATTTAAATTAATTTGATATATCACAAAATCTTGAAAATAAAGTTTTATGATACATGAAACTTGATAATATAAAACTCGAATTTTTGGGAGGAAACAATTTCCTTTTTAACTTAAAATGCAGGCTGCTGTTCACTATAAGATTAGCATATTTTCAATCCAAGGGCCTTCGCCTACATAAAAATCTTCTTATTTGTACACGTGGACCCTTATCTTATTTGTACACGTGGGCCCTTATCTTAGAATAGCCATTCAACTTTAATGATTGGCTTCCAAGATATTTCAACCCTCGTACAGATGATGCTCCACTTGGCAAAATGCCATTGATTGATGGTATTTCACGTCATCTTATCTTATCTAGGATTTCACGATACTAGATAATTTAGATTATGTAAGAGTTTATTTCATGTCAAAGTCAACTTGTATTTCACAACGCTGATAATTTAGATAACATGAACACTTTTGTTCCTACATGTGAAAAATGGAATAAATTTGTTTAACAGATTGCATTGGCAAACCAATTTGTCCAAAATTTAATTAGAGGAATTAATCTACTAGTGTTAAATTGCAGTATGACAACGCCCAATAATGTTATCTGGAGCTTGTCACGTTGCTATCAGATTCAACTATATAATTGAGAGGCAGGAAGAGATCGTAATCGAATAGGCTGGGGAAGAGTTAATAGTTTGAGCCAGGAGGAGGACGAGGACTACTTCCAAGTTCCAGCAGTATGGCTGCTTCTTCAATTATGGGGACGCTGCATCAAACACACACTGGCTCTGCTGCATTTGCTCTGCAAAAAGAGGTGATTCTTTGAATCCTTTCAATCCTCTTTTGGCTGTCAACTCGAAATTGTTCGCATGAACTGCATGCCAACAAGAATGGCTTAAATCATTTGCATTTTCATAACCAAAAAATCTGTACATTATGAACTCCATGGAAGTGTTGTTATTGAATTGTTATTGATGCTATTCCAAGGAATTTTTCATAGACGTTTGTATATGCTATTGGGTTGCAGGGAGGACATAGTGCCTCTGCAAACTCGGCTTTTCTAGGTGTCTCAGTGGCTGAACATGGCAAGAGGGAATTCGGTTTCCCTGTTCTCCGAGCCAAGGTAACTCACCTGTATTATCAGTTTCTTTCTTTCCTTCTACTTTTTGAGTTTATAGATCCGGGGCTTGCTAAATCCACTGCTTGAAGATCCACCACAGCCATTCTCAGATATGATGGAGTTGACCAGGCAAATAACCTCATTTAAGAATGATAATGTCTGTTGGTGTAGTCCAAGTAAGTCTGTCAGATTGTCATTTTAGATTCATAACCATAGTTTTATCATTAGTTCACAGTTATATATGATGCAGAATGTAAGGACTTTTCAGTGTTTTTTTATACAATGGAGTATTCTGCACACTATATTGGCAGCTCCATGGCTGTTATTTCTTTGTTTCTATAGTTTTTATGGATTCTGACACGTATTTTAGGCCATCCGAAATACCCAACATTATGAAAAATAATGCATATTGAACTCAACTAGAAAGCTCCTTCACATCACTCCTCCTCTCTCTCCTTTTTTCTCTTTGTGTGTTCACAAAAGAGCAGTCTTTTCTGAAGAAATGTTGCTCAATTGCAAAGGTTTTCATGGTAACAACATCTTTAATTGCCAATTTTCCGTTCACTCCATTTTTCTTTGAATCTGTTTATCTAAATGCATAACCATATTGTTGCTTTCTCATCTAAATGCATAACCATATTGTTGCTTTCTCATGTTGGTGTAGTYCATGTCWKTCAGATTGTCATTTTAGATTCATAACCATAGTTTTATCATTATTTCACAGTTATATATGATGCAGAATGTAAGGACTTTTCAGTGTTTTTTTATACAATGGAGTATCGTGCGTGCACACTATATTGGCAGCTCCATGGCTGTTATTTCTTTGTTTCTATAGTTTTTATGGATTCTGTCACGTATTTTAGGCCATCCGAAATACCCAACATCATGAAAAATAATGCATATTGAACTCAGCTAAAAAGCTCCTTCACATCACTCCTCCTCTCTCCCCTTTTTTCTCTTTGTGTGTTCACAAAAGAGCAGTCTTTTCTGAAGAAATGTTGCTCAATTGCAAAGGTTTTCATGGTAACAACATCTGTAATTGCCAATTTTCCGTTCACTCCATTTTTCTTTGAATCTGTTTATCTAAATGCATAACCATATTGTTGCTTTCTCATCTAAATGCATAACCATATTGTTGCTTTCTCATGTTGGTGTAGTCCATGTCATTCAGATTGTCATTTTAGATTCATAACCATAGTTTTATCATTATTTCACAGTTATATATGATGCAGAATGTAAGGACTTTTCAGTGTTTTTTTATACAATGGAGTATCGTGCACACTATATTGGCAGCTCCATGGCTGTTATTTCTTTGTTTCTATAGTTTTTATGGATTCTGTCACGTATTTTAGGCCATCCGAAATACCCAACATTATGAAGAATAATGCATATTGAACTCAACTAAAAAGCTCCTCCTCTCTCTCTCCTTTTTTCTCTTTGTGTGTTCACAAAAGAACAGTCTTTTCTGAAGAAAGGTTGCTCAACTGCAAAGGTTTTCATGGTCACAACCTCTGTAATTGCTAATTTTCGGTTCACTCCATTCTTATTTGAATCTGTTTATCTAAATGCATATCCATATTGTTGCTTTCTCATCTAAGTGCATAACCATATTGTTGCTTTCTCATCTTGGTGTAGTCCAAGTCTGTCATATTGTCATTTTAGATTCATAACCATAGTTTTGTCATTATTTCACAGTTATATATGATGCAGAATGTAAGGACTTTTCAGTGTTTTTTTATACAATGGAGTATCGTGCACACTATATTGGCAGTTCCATGGCTGTTATTTCTTTGTTTCTATAGTTTTTATGGATTCTTTTACGTATTTTATGCCATCCGAAATACCCAACATTATGAAAAATAATGCATATTGAACTCAACTAGAAAGCTCCTTCACATCACTCCTCCTCTCTCTCACTCCTTTTTTCTCTTTGTGTGTTCACAAAAGATCAGTCTTTTCTGAAGAAATGTTGCTCAACCGCAAAGTTTTTCATGGTCACAACCTCTGTAATTGCTAATTTTCGGTTCACTCCATTCTTCTTTGAATATGTTTATCTAAATGCATAACCATATTGTTGCTTTCTCATCTAAACGCATAACTATATTGTTGCTTTCTCATCTTGGTGTAGTCCAGTCCAAGTCTGTCAAATTGTCATTTTAGATTCATAACCATAGTTTTATCAATATTTCACAGTTATATATGATGCAGAATGTAAGGACTTTTCAGTGTTTTTTTATACAATGGAGTATCGTGCACACTATATTGGCAGTTCCATGGCTGTAATTTCTTTGTTTCTATAGTTTTTATGGATTCTGTCACGTATTTTATGCCATTCGAAATACCCAACATTATGAAAAATAATGCATATTGAACTCAACTAGAAAGCTCCTTCACATCACTCCTCCTCTCTCTCCTTTTTCTCTTTGTGTGTTCACAAAAGAGCAGTCTTTTCTGAAGAAATGTTGCTCAACTGCAAAGGTTTTCATGGTCACAACCTCTGTAATTGCTAATTTTCGGTTCACTCCATTCTTCTTTGAATCTGTTTATCTAAATGCATAACCATATTGTCGCTTTCTCATCTACAAAAAAACTACTCCATCTACATATATTCACTTTTTTTTTTTTTTGCTTTGCAGAAAGTTACCAGCAGAAATACCAATGTACCTAGACTAAGGGCACAGACTGTGGCCGCACCAGTGGAAACAAAGGAAGCTCCAGCAAGTAAAAAGACAGATAGAAAGGGTAATGTTATCATAACAGGTGCATCCTCTGGTTTAGGGCTTGCTACTGCCAAAGCTCTTGGGGAGAGTGGGGAATGGCATATTATTATGGCATGCAGAGATTTCGTTAAGGCAGAGAGAATGGCCCGAACAGTTGGAATTCCCAAAGAGAATTACACTGTCATGCATTTGGATTTGGCTTCTCTTGAAAGTGTAAGACAGTTTGCTGATAATTTCAAGCACTCTGGAAGGCCGCTGGATGTGTTGGTTTGTAACGCTGCAGTTTATTTGCCCACTGCCAAGGTACCCACATTTACAGCCGAGGGTTTTGAATTGAGTGTGGGTACAAATCATCTGGGCCACTTTCTGCTATCCCGGTTGCTGTTGGAGGACTTGAAAAAGTCAGATTTCAAATCAAAGCGTGTTATAATTGTTGGATCAATTACGGGTACATTTCCTTGATTTCTTTCTTTTTCAGTGCGATCTAATGTTCCTGTGACACTCTCTTTGAGTCTTACAAAACTCATGCTAAACTCTACTGACTTATGCATGTCATTTAGAAGTACAGACAACAGTAGCATTTCCCTTGCAAGATCTGTTTTACACAGTAAAACTCGAAGGTCCAAAGATCTTCGTCCGGGTTTCAAATTTAAGAAAATATTTAATTTAGAGCTTCAATATTAATCTCTAGGTCCATATACCATCTGATCTGAGTAGATTTCATACCTTCAAATCCCTTCTGTAAATAATGTAAAAGTGGTGAAAACTTACAATTTACCTTTTGTACGCAGTTTACAGACAAGTGTGATGAAAATTCAGTATAAGTTACTTGTTTAGGATGAAACATGCTAAGTTAGACTTAAAATACCTAATCTCTGCTCCTTTGTTGAGGTAGGGGGACTGATATTCTTTCTAATCTATATATGTATTGCAACAGGTAATACAAATACTCTTGCTGGAAATATCCCACCTAAAGCTAATTTAGGTGATCTCAGAGGACTTTCTGGTCGTTTAAATGGAGTCAACAGCTCACCCATGATCGATGGGGGTGAGTTTGACGGAGCTAAAGCATACAAGGATAGCAAAGTTTGCAATATGCTAACTATGCAGGAATTTCACAGACAATATCATGAAGAAACTGGCATTACATTTGCATCACTATACCCAGGATGCATTGCTACTACTGGACTCTTCCGCGAGCATATCCCGCCATTCAGGCTTCTTTTTCCACCTTTCCAAAAATACATTACTAAAGGATTTGTTTCCGAGGAAGAAGCAGGAAAAAGGCTTGCACAGGTATGGATCACTTGTTCTAGTGGAATTTCGCAATTCTTATCTTAGTTGCAGTTTCTGCTGTCAAAGAACTGATTTAATCGTATGTAATGCAGGTTGTGAGTGATACAAGTTTGACCAAGTCCGGTGTATATTGGAGCTGGAACAACGACTCGGCTTCCTTTGAGAATCAGTTATCTGAAGAAGCCAGTGATCCCGAGAAAGCTAGAAAAGTATGGGCAATTAGTGAGAAGCTTGTTGGACTTGCTTGAAATTCTCCTACGTTGTCAAGACTATAGCATTAGTTAGGTCAGGTTGCCAGAAATATTAGAAGAGGATTTAGTTTCATAAAGAAATATTAGAAGAGACATGGAAATAAATTACTCGGCAAGCTTTCATTGCAGAGCTTACTTTTGTAGCGAGTGGTAATTCAAAATATTTCTTTCAATGCATAATGGAGGTTAAATTGATCAGGGTTATATCGTTCTAACAATCGATTACATCATTAGAAATATTATTCATATTTATGAAACAACCTCAGCTCCTAAGAGTCCTCCTGCTATCTCTATCTTTTCTACATATTCATGACTCAGAATATTTGATTTGCCCAGGTGTTGTAACAAAAATTACATAAAGATCAAAACTTCTTTGATCAGTAAACAGGTCATCTCTCTTATTGAAATAATTCCATTGTCATCTTTAATTCACACCATTCAAAGTTGATTATGAAGCTTCATTAGGCATTGCAATAGTTATGTTGACTTAGCTCTTGATTTAGATAAAAGCAAGCTTCATAAGTTTTGGCATTTCAATCCTACTTTTGGCATTTAAGTCCTTTTAAGATTATAGTTGTTGAATTTAGATAACATATGGTGCCTTCTTCTTTCTCATTATGCTGACCCTTCTTCTTTCTCAGTATGAGATGATGGAGGCCACAGTGAATGATGAACATTTATGTTTGAAAGAACAGTAAAATGAAGAATCTTTCTTCCCTTGTTTCCTCAAAATAACAATAAGTAAGATGTGCAATTTCATACTTTGGCACCAAGGTCGAGTTTTAAGAGTAGGGGATAACTTATAGGTGGCATTGAGTCTTTTCAGGACATCTTTGAAACTTGAATCTTGGCTGTGGCTATTGGAATAATGCATATGACGGAGGTTTACTATGAAAATGTGCCAGCCTGAAGAGGTGCATAGCTCTGAGTTTAGAACTGGAGCTGTTTAATATGCTTATTATAAGCTTTTCACATGGGTCATTTGATCTAGTAATTGTGGAGAACTTCTCTTGTTTTTATAAAACATTGAATGCTACTATATATCATTTAATGTTAGAATCCATGTCATTGTTTTTTCTACATTTATTATGTGAGTTGTATGTATTAAGATCATGGCAACCCATACATGCAGAGAATGTTGACTAGAAACAGAGCATAGACTAAAGAACAGGGCACAAAAGAGTTTATCCCTGCAAGCGAGAAGTGAAACCTTTGTTTTTAATGACATTTAAGAAACTAACAATACACATTTATGAGAAGTGAAACCTTTTTATGTACAGAAAAAATGGCTGCAAAGACTGCGTTTTTATCTTGTCAACAAATTTACTACCGTACTGGACTGCCACGCCTAATCACTGACATGTTGGATTAGTATGCCAGATTTCTGTTATGTTGGATAAGCTGGAAGTCTGACTTAGCAACACCACTCCTCAGACGAGAGTTTTCAAAACTCCCAACTGTCTTGAGTGATATTAAAAGTTTGTATTTTGACAAGGCTTGACCAATTTATCTACAATCATTCGTGCATTGGCAAAGTATTGCGCAGCAATTTCTCCTTCATGAACACCCTCCCTCACAAAACAATAGAAGGTTATATGTTTGGTTTGTTGCATGAAAAACTGAAAAACTGAATTTCTTCACAATAGAATGCAACTCTGGTTACAACACATCAATGGAGTTAGGCCACTTCTGACTTTGTCAATATTCTCCTACAGTCTTGGTAGCCAGATTAGGTACGACCTGCGAATGACACTGCTATATATTCCACTCCAGCAAAAGATATGGTAGTAACAACTTGCTTCTTGACTAAGCCATGCACTCTTCCTTCTCTCAACAAGTAACATCATCCATTCTTTGGGCGGCTTGACTCTTTATAGATCCTCAAATTCCATCAAGCATATCCTAAAGAACAGGGCACAAAAGAGTTTATCCCTGCAAGCAAGAAGTGAAACCTTTGTTTTTCACGATCTTTAAGAAACTAACAATACACAAAAGACTAAAGAACAGGGTACAAAAGAGTTTATCCCTGCAAGCAAGAAGTGAAACCTTTGTTTTTCATGATCTTTAAGAAACCAACAATACACAAAAGACTAAATAACAGGGCACAAAAGAGTTTATCCCTGCAAGCAAGAAGTGAAACCTTTGTTTTTTATGATCTTTAAGAAACTAACAATACACATCATGTACAGAAAAAATGGGTGCAAAAACTGTGTTTTTATCTTGTTAACAAATTTACTACCATACTGGACTGCCACGCCTGATCACTAACATGTTGGATTATTATGCCAGATTGCTGTTATGTTGGATAAGCTGGAAGACTGACTTAGCAACACCACCCCTCAGACGAGATTTTTCAACTCCCAGCTGTCTTGAGTGATATTAAAAGTTTGTATTTTGACAAGGCTTGACCAATTTATCTACAATAATTCTTGCATTGGCAATGTATTGCGCAGCAATTTCTCCTTTATGAACACACTCCCTCACAAAAGAATTGAAGTTTAATGAAAAACTGAATTTCTACACAATAAAATGCAACTCTGGTTACCACACATCAATGGACTTAGGCCACTTCTGACTTTGTCAATATTCTCCAACAGTCTTTGTAGCCAGATTAGATTACGAACTGCGAATGACACTGCTATATATTCCACTTCAGCAAAAGATATGGCAGTAGCAATTTGCTTCTTGACTCAGCCATGCACTGTTCCTTCTCTCAACAAATAACATCATCCACTCTTTGGGCGGCTCGAGTCTTTATAGATCCTCAAATTCTATCAAGCATCTCCTACAAGCTGGAAATTTTCATCACCAAAAGCATGCCCAATAGTACCATTAAAGTACCACAAAACTCGTTTAGCTCCCTCCACTGATTTCGACAAGGATTAAACTTGAATTGACTTGAACCAGTCACTTCGAAGGCAATATCAGGTCTAGTATAGACCATTTAAATACAGCTCTTAGGCTTTGGTAAAGACATACTTCCAGCAATTCTT
>JASDQU011179248.1:13015-26032 GCA_032191745.1 Picea mariana | reverse complement strand
CCACCATCATGTTTGTAAAACACACGATGATCTCATTTGGATCTTGAAAACCCTAATTACAATACAAAGGAATACAAATTTTGGTACCACATTCTAGGAGACTATTTGAAACCATATAAATAAATTTTTTAACTTGCAAACTAATGACTCTTTACCTTTTACAACATAGTGCTCTAACTACGTCACATAGATTTCCTCCTTAGGTCACCATGTAGGAATGTTGTCCTCACATCTATATATTGTATCTCCAAATCAAAGGCCACAACAACAAATAATAGGAACATAATAGATGTTAACTTAGCAACCGGGGAAAACATCTCACCAAAGTATATCCTCTCAACTTGGGAATATCCTTTTGTAACTAGTCTTTCCTTGTTCTTTTCAACATTGCCATATAAACTGATTTTCTTTTTGAAAACCCATTTATACTCGATGGGTTTTCATCCATCAGGAAATACGACCAAGTCCCATGTATCATTCTTTCTAAGTGCAACCTTTCCTCATCCATGGCCAATCTCCATGACTCCTTATCTTCCATCTACATTGCCTCTTTCACTGTTCTAGGATCATTGGTGTTAGCATATAAAGTGAATCGACATATTAAATCAAACAGACTATAATTTTACTTGTCTGGTTTCCTTCTTTGTTGAGTGTACCTTCTTAAAGTTTGAGGTGGATTTTCTTCCTCTTTCGAAATCTCTGAACCCTCCTCGTTAGTTCCATCATGAACTTCTTGTTCATTTTCTAGTTCAACTTTCTCATTCTTGGGTGGTAGTTGATACACTAACTTCGTCTCATCCTTTCTAGCTACACCATTGTTAGAGAAGACTTAACTTCTCTGAAAATAACATCCATGTGCTAACATTCAATTAAATGAAAATGTGACAACAATCAATTAAATGAAAATGTAAAACTGAAATTTACTTATGTAAATATTTAGTGGTGTTGGTTTACGAATTTGTATAATTGGTGGTAGTTCTAGTAACTAAGGTTCGGATAAATATATATCTATGAATCCAAAGATATGTATTTGGTTGGTGGGTAAGCCTGATTGCAAGCCTATATTGAATAATAAAGATTTGTATAATGGGTGGTAGTTCTAGTAACTAAGGTTCCAAGATAAATATATATCTATGAATCCAAAGAAATGTATTTGGTTGGTGGGTAAGCCTGATTGCAAGCCTATATTGAATAATAAAAATACATACAGTTTTACCAAGTAAATCTAATGTGTTATATGAGTTATTTATTTGTCTTTATTGTCATATTTACTGCATTCATTATTGTGCTCAAGTTCTTAAATACCAACATGTATCTTAATGTATAACTTCCTATCTTCATCAACACAATTATTTCCCAACAAAGAGTAACAAATACAAACCATGGTTAGAATCATACAAAACTCAAATATCGATTTTATGTTACTTATCTAAAACAACCAACCGAAAAAACAATGTTGGAAATTTTTTGTTTTGAGCACTAACGAAATTTTTTC
The DNA here is from genome assembly GCA_032191745.1 of Picea mariana. NCBI lineage: Eukaryota > Viridiplantae > Streptophyta > Pinopsida > Pinales > Pinaceae > Picea > Picea mariana. The sequence continues at coordinate 24,537 of JASDQU011179248.1, read as the reverse complement.
ACAAGATCGGATATCTCATGGTCATCAAATGTGCAAAAGTGCTTAAAATAAATCACATTATAAGTATGGAAGTTCTGTTTATGTTTCAAAGAGAGTATTACTCTGGCACAAAATCTCAAGGTAAGCTATGCCATCCGAATTGGTAAAAAAATTTTTTTTGTAGATAATGCCCATTCCTCTCTCATATGACTTTAAACAAAATCCTTTTAAAGTGACAAGATGACGATGATACAGTTTCCCTGAGAGTTCCATCTCCTTAAGGAAATCATTTTCTCCTTTTCCTCCTTGTCCAAATATACCATCCATTTGTTTCAGTGCAGCCACAAGACCATCTTGAAATCGCCCTTATAAGCCGATCCAAAGCCTCCCCTTCCAATAATTGTGCCAAAATCATCAGTTGCCATTCTGTTTTCGTTGTAACTGAAGTGTGCAGACATGGATGCCCAATATGCAATAAAATCAGGTTGGTTTCCAGCATGACAGAAACAAGAAAGACTCAAGATTGTGCACCAAGACTTCAATGTATCAGTTTAGTTATGTATCAGTTTAGTTATCGAATGCACATTTTTTTTCTACTTTTTTGATTGTGTATGAGTTTGGAATCAAGTAATTTAGAGAGGGATAAGTTTAACGATGAAAATTTATTTTAAAATGTAGAAACCTTCGTAAATTTTATTAGTTATTAATATGAATTTTATTAGTTATTAATATGTTAATTATAAAATGTTTGACTATATTTTTATAAAAATATTTAAATTTTTAAAGATTTTATATTATTTTTTAATATATTAATTATAAACTATTTGACTATATTTTTATAAAAATATTCAAATTTATAAAAATTTTATATAAATAAAATAATTTTATCTTATAAAATAAATCCTAAAATCCAACTTCAACCCCAATAATTAACATCCAATAAAACTCATTTTGAATTTGCAAAAGTTAGAAGATTGTCCGGAGTTAGTGAAAATGCCAGCGAAGGCACCGGGATAAATAGTTTATCTTTTTGTGTCAGGAGTGCCACATAAGAAAACAGATACTCAGAACCAGTCTGCAATTTAATTTTGTTTTTAATAAAAATAAACTAGTAATTTTTCATGATTACCATTGCGCGCACAAAAAAAATCAGTAATTGTATTTTGTCCTTATCAATCACAAAAAAACACAGTTTTGTTAGCGCCTAATCTGCATGTCGTTTCATGCGAGAATGAAAACTCGAAACAGACTTCAGCTTTGCATAAAATAATATCTAGTTTTTTTTTGGAACAAAGCTCAAAATACATTTTATCAAGATTATGTTTAGTTATTTAACGTTTAGCAGTTTGAGCATGTATAAATTTAAAACATTATTTATCAATTTATATATTAAAATAGATATATTTTAACTTTAGAAATATTAAATATAAAAAAAAAATTAAAAAATAATTGAAATACAAAATTTTGAACTCACATAAATTTACTTATTATATATATATAATATATTGTTGATGTTCAAATTGTGAAGGCTTATAATACTTTGTACTACTATTTAGTATGCAAATGCAAACAAGCAATGAGTGCCCAAAGATAAGGGACTCCCTCCATAATATCTCCATTAACTAGTGAAAGCATGATTACTCAGCACAAATTTTGAAAATATGTTTGTAACATGTCTTTTATCATAAATTTAATTTTATAATTCAATTTGTCATAAGAACAAAGCCACTCAATTTAAATTTTTGTTAATATTTTTAATTAATTATTTATAAATTTTAATTTATATTTAAATTTATTAATGCTTAATAATGGTATGAAAAAGCTACAACTTAACACTTTGTTTTATTACTAAATGGAAATGATGATGGATATTTTGAAAGTTGAATATGGTTGTCTAGCTTCTAAATTTTTTTTCGAATTTGTGTAATAACAACATATTAACATAAAAGTTTTATTTTTTTAGTTTCATCACCTTATTTTAAGAATATGCTTACACAATTAAATTGATTAAAAATAAATTAAATATATTATGTAACTATTTCAATTTTTAAATATAATTATTTAAAAATATATTAAGTTTAAAACTTTTATAATATAAATGTGTTTTATGAATAAATTTACATAATCAAATTTATTGAAAATAAATTAGTGTATCATATAATTATTTTAATTTTTAAATGTATTAAGTTTAAAATTTTTATAACATAAATATTAGAGAAATTGATTTTTTTTAGAAGTTATTAAATTTAGTATATTAAAAAATTTATTATTATTTTAATTAATTAATTTTTATTTTAAAAAATATTATTTTTAATTTTTTTAACATCTTAAATTTAAAAAAAGTCAAGCATTTGAGAGTTGCATCATTAAAGATAAAGGGTACCAACACTATGATATTCAATAAGCCTTACCACATAACCTTGTATTTAAAACATATTCATTATTTTTTATTATTATTAGTTTTAAAATAATGGAGTTTCTAAGTATTTGGAATTAATATTCAAGGGTAATAAGTCTATGATATTCAATAAGCCTTACCACATAACCTTGTATTTAAAACATATTCACTATTTTTTATTATTATTAGTTTTAAAATAATGGAGTTTCTAAGTATTTGGAATTAATATTAAGGGTAATAAGTCTATGACTTATTTATTATAGTTATTATAGGTTAATGTTTTTTTATTTTATTATGAATATTTTGACATTTATTTTATTTTTGAAAATAATAATAAAATATATTTATTTTGTGATATTTTAGAATATTTGTTATGATTATAAAATTCATTAATTTTTTATAAAATAACTATAAATATAGTTTGAAATAGTGAATGAATTTGTGTTTAAGAATATATATAAAATGAATTAATACTTGTTTTTGTTTTCTCTTTTATGGTTAAGAGTGATGATTTTCTCCTCATTAATTAGGGCTTTACTTGTTTTCTGAAACTTGATTGAAGTTTTAATTTTATGAAAATTGTTAAATATGTTGAAAAGTCAATTTTCAATGAAAATTAGTGGTTGATTTACTAACCATAAAATTATAATTGACTCAAAGTCCAATTGTGATTGATTGTAAAGCACTATCTATGAATCTATATATAAATAAATTAAAATCCAATAAGTCATATGAGATCATGGACAAAATAATAAACCAAATTCACTAAATTTTAATACAATATTATTAATTTGAAAATTATTATATGACATGATATGAAATCATTATCAAAATAACAAACCAAATTCAAATAAATCATTTTAATTATAATATATTTGTAGTTTCAACCCAAAAAAATTAAAATATAAACTTCACTGAAATTCTTTCAACATTCCCATTGACCTATGTAGTTTAAAATTATTTCGACATTCCCATCGTCATGCTTAGACAATGCTTAAAGAAGCATGACAATGCTTAAAGGTATTCTAGAATCATCAAGTTTTAGCTTTCTCTAATATTGCTTCTTAGATAAATAACATGTGATGATATTTATATAGAGAGAGTAGAGATTTCCATGCGAATTGACTGACTCAACGTTATAAATAAACAGTCTCCCCGACGACGTCTGTTGAGGCCTGGAATTTGACGTTTGGCGGGAATGTCCGTGATTTCAATACATGTTTGACATGTAGCCAATGCCCTCGAATTTGACGTACTGTGGGACAGGTTCATCGTTTCAAGACATATTTGATAGGTAGGTATCAGTTGGAAACGTAAAAAGTTACCATATTCTTCAATTAGAAGACGTAGATTTATAGGGTCAGCCAAATTTAAATCGCTACACGCTTAGCACAAGTTTCTCTAAAGCGTTTGTTACATCCAAGTCATAATTTTTTATTTTTTCAAAAAAACATGCGCATTGGGTTTGTTTGATCAACATGTCTGGGTTTTAAACACAATAGGGTTTAGGGTTTGTTAATTAGAAATTAAGGGAATTTTTCTTCATTAACAAGTTCGAGTTACCAATGTATTAATTGAAAGTAGAGGTGTGGAATACTCTTCTTACATTAATTTTAATTTTGAGAGAAGAATGTGCAAAAATTAAAACACAATAGTTGTAAATAAATGAAGTTAACAACAAATCATTAATCACATGATATCATGGGAAAACTTTTCTAGTAGAAAATCCCCACACCCTAAAGCACACTCAATGTAATAGTAATTAAATGGTTTTTCCATTTCTACTTGTTGGAAACCACCAATAGCTTATTTTTTTCCACTACTCTTTTCCATTGCCATGCTACATTACATCTTGTTTTGCTCCACTACAACATTGCATTATTCTGTGCTCCACTACATCACTGCAATATTCTCTCCTCTAGTGTATCAATGCAATATTCTTTGCTTGACTATAACACTACAATATTCTCTCCTATAGTGCATAAATGCAAGGTGTATGACACATCTTTGCAACATTCTCCTATGAGAGTAAAGTGACCACATTCTTATCAAGCATAGATGTCTTCATAGTGATTTTAATGGTCATTACCAAGTTCTCCCATGAATCTAGAAAATAACACAAAATGGTCATACAATGGTACTCCCCATCCATCTTCACTCCAACTGAGATCAACTAGGTCATAATAGTATGAAATGCATTCAGGTGTTCATATCACTCAATCTCAAGGAAAATAAATATTTTCATAGAAAAAGTTTATTAACCAAGGATTTAGCCGAACACAAATGCCCCCAACTTCTTCCAGAGAGATGAAATGCTGCAATTTTAATAATATGGAATCTGTGAAACAAAGCTTGATAAGGCTTCTTTCCTTTCTCTCCAACACCACCCACTCTTCATCTATAATACCAATGGGTTTGGTTTCAGACAGTGCAACCCATAAATCTAGATCTATGATGAGATATTCCATGTTGATCTTCTACAACTTAAAGTTAGTTCCATTAAACTTATCAATTTCTAATCTAGATGTCCTCACCATTTCCCTGCAACAATATTTCCTTCTAAGCAAGATCTCACTCAAAAAAATATTGGATAAAATACTTTATCCCTACCACCTTGGATCTGAGGTGATCACCCTAATAACAAATGTAAAGAAGTAGAGGTGTGGAATACACCTTTTACATTGATCTATGAGAAATATGCCATTAACAACATGATGTCATGGGGAAAATCATTCTAAGAGAAAAACTCCACACCCTAAGGCACACTCATCCTATGACAATAATTAAATGGTTACAATACACAATGTCTCTTCTCTCAACAAGAGTTTGGGAGCATAATAATAAGATGAAACTTACTCTCACTTTTCCTCTAGTCCTTGCTACAACTTGGTTAGATCCAGTACAAGATTGCATTTTATACTTTTGTCCACTAAGATGATGCACAATATTCTCTCCTCTATTGCATCAATGCAACATTCTCTCTTCCACTAAAAAACTACAATACTATGTTTTCTACTACAACACTACAAAATGTATGCCACACCTACCTCAACATTAATTTTTTAATACCAAAAAAACATGTTGGTAGGTTTACAAGAACACTAAAAAAGATTCCTACCATATAGGGGCTATTTCTTTTTTAATGATGAGAGTTTGACTCTACAATTGTATCATCTTGGAGTTTTTATTTCTTTATGGATGATCCAAATTCCATCCACAAGGGTTTAGATCTATTGTCACATTTTGCATTTTTTTTTGCATATTAATTGTTAGTTAAAGTGATATATTTATTAACTTTAGATTGTTTCATTTGTTTTTTATATAATGAGTGATTTTAAAGTTTTTTTAAATGATTAAAATTTGTTACAATTGAGATTTTAATAGATAGTAAAGATAACTATTATTATATATTATTTGTAATTGAGTTTTTAATAAATAGCGAGGATACCTATTATTAGATATTATTTGTAATTAGTTATTAATTGATTACAATTATTATAAACATCAAATGATATAAAATAAAATAATGAAAATAATTATTATTAAATATTATTTGTTGAGTTTTTAATAAATAGTAAGGATAACTATTATTAGATATTATTTGTGATTGAATTTTTAATAAATAGTAGGATACCTATTATTAGATATTATTTGTAATTGGTTGTTAATTGATTACAATTATTATAAACATCAAATAATATAAAATAAAATAATGAAAATAATTATTATTAAATATTATTTGTGATTTGCTGTTAATTGATCACAGTTATTAAAAACATCAAATAATATAAAATAATTTGTTAATAATATATAAAAAATAAAACTTTTTACTTTCACCAAATACTTTTAAATCTTAAAAGATAACTTTTTATCAATAATAAATTATATATTTTACATTTCAATAAATCATAAATAAAATAAATTTCAACAAATTACATAATTAAAAAACTATTTTATACCCATTTAAAATTCAAGATATTCAAATTTTTAAAATCATAATCAAATTTTCATTTCACAAACAAGATCAACTTAAAATTCCACTCTGTTTGCGATAGAAGGCACCTTATCTGGAACTTTAGAATCCTCTATTGATAGCTTGGGCGTTAGTTTTCTATGTCTATCCTATAGTTTTCTATGTCTATCCTAGTTAATATCGCGCTGCGTGATACTTATTAATCACCAACCTTACATTTTTAAATATAATTTTAAATAACACAAATTATTTGAATAATTTAACTTTTAAGAAACGTTACCTAAAACGTTAGTATGGACTTGGTACGTTCATATTTATATAAAGAATTTTATAAATAAACAGATGTTAGAAATCATGGAACGCCTTATTCTTTTTTTTGTGAAAGTCTTTGATTGTATATGCAATTTTATTTGCTAAAAAAATTATGCTATTTTTTCTTTGAAAAATAAGATTATTTTAACTCGTCAATGTGGAATTTAGTTTGCATTTGGACTCTGTTTTTATTTATTTCTTTTAAGTTTTGGTATCAACCCCACAAATCTATCAAATCTTGAAAAAATATCTAGTTTAGATTCCCAAGCGAATTGACTTTCAGGCCATGCCTATTCAACGTTATCAATAAACTATGTCTCCCCTCACGACCTCCATGCCATGTTATTACATAAAAATATATTATACACTTTGACTTTTACATAGTAAATATATAATTAGCCCAAAAGATATGACAACAAGCACAAGATATGACAACAAGCACAAACACAAGCTATGCAGTTGACATAGTGCAACAATCCAAAAGGTATGTATATGAAAATATAATAGTAAGATTCATTTAGATTGTAAAGTTATGAAAATAAATATACGTAATCTTTTTTATGTTATTTAAGATTGTGTCATAAAATATATTATACACTTTGACTTTTACATAGTAAACCTTCAAATGTCATATATAATTAGCCCAAAAGATATGACAACAAGCACAAACACAAGTTAAGCAAGCTAAGGAGTTGACATAGTGCAACAATCCAAAAGGTATGTAAGTAAGATTCATTTAGATTGTAAAGTTACGAAAATAAATATACATAATCTTTCAAGATTATGTTATTTATTTTATGCAAACCTTTTGTGTAGGTTTAGGTGTACATATTCAATTATAGTTTCAATAGACATATCATGACCAAATATAATATATATTTGGTTAAAAAAAAAATAAAACACATCAAATTTTAGGTGATGCGAAAAAATGCGAAAAAGAAAGAAAGGTTAGGGAAGGGATGGTACTTGGTCTCATCCATCTATAGGGAATTGTTTCAATATTCCCGCTCCCATCTGGGAATTATTGAAATCAATGTTTTCGCCGCCCCCGGCATGACGTTTCTTAATATGCTATGCCCCCTGGATAACCAATGTGTGTAGGGGTATCATCAACTCAATGGACTACCTTCCTTCTATATTCTGATTTCCGGGTGGTGGGCACTACCTCCTGCACTACGTTTGGGTTGGGATAGCTATCTATAGACTTACTATTGGCGCAACGCCCGCTCGGGTCCGACAATGAGTAATGATTGAAAGCGTATTCCCCGTACTTGGGAAATGTGTAAAGATCCTTGTCGTTACGATAATATGTGATGCATATCAAATGCAATATGTATTTTTTTTTGGTAGGAAAGTAACAATGACAAATAGTCAATCAACGCAATTCGACGACGAACACAACGCACGCCATTCATGCAACATACAAACATAACGACCTAGCATACTAGCACATCATGCAGCTGGAAGCAATATACGACAACAAATAAAATGAAAAATAAAAATGACTACCCACCCATCCTACCCTGCAAGGTTAGGACCTCCAGGACACATAAGCAATGCTCAAGCCCAGGTTCCCATTGATTTTGTCCATTTAAGGTCTCAAGGCTGGCGACTATTCTGAGGAACAAGGAGGTGTCTACATCCTGCCCAACACAAGCAAGACCACACCTACTAAGCTAAAAGACAACATCAATCAAACCAAACACAACAACTTTACGATGCTAGTAGCAAGAACCTTCCCGACGAGCGTGAGACAATCACACTAACGTTACAAACAAGTACAACCTTACTTACAAAACACCATCATCCACATCGGGCGGCGCATGAACCTAAGCCAGGTTTCATATGCGCTTATCGATCAACGTGCACAATGACCCAATAATAAGGTATCGTGTTGCCACAATGCGACAAGGGCGCTAAGGACCCATGCACAAACAACTATTCTAACCTTAAACCAAACATCAAATCCAATGTGCATGGAATCCAACTTGCATTGTCATACATTATACGACGTCGTTAGATGAAGGCGCTCTAAACAATAAAGAAAAAATGGAAGCAAGGTGACTATAATCGATACAATTAAATTGGCGCAACGACTATATGTAAATCATTAACAATTTATCATCATAAGGACTAATTCATGGCATTAGTAACCAATCATCATCTAATAGAAAAGGAAACTAACCAACTTTAAGCAACATATAACTTCCATTAAGGGTTTATTATTCCAGTAAACTCATCTATACAATTAAAATCATAAACAACACTCCACTATAACACCCCTTTAACAGTACAATGGAAGATCATATATATTAAATAAATTATTATCTAACCTATATAATATTAAATTAACAAGTATCAAGGCTTCCCTACCTTCCTTTAAACAATAAGAGGAATACACCACTTAAAATTAATAATTACCATTTATCATATAGGAATCCCCTTGACAACATTAATGAATACAACAAGTCTTATTATTTCCCTGCTGTAAAGGCAATAAAAGCTATTACAAGCGATAATCTCAATCATAATTAAACTTATTAAACTGATGAAAACAATCAAACTATTAGACAGGATAAATGCCATATAATTATTCCACAATAAAACTGTTATATAACAATTGAAATTAAACTTAATAAAGCAGATGCAAAACTGTTAAACTTTTAAAACGGTTGCTCATGCTTAAATTTTTATATAACTACTATAATCATAGTTAAAATGGAACCATGTAAGTTGATTCCTAACTAATTAAAACAATAAGCTGGTAAATACAAAATTAAAACAATTAAAACAATAAGTTGGTAAATAAGCTCGTAAATACACAATTACGTGAATCCAAAGAAGATGACCCCGTAGACGCTGTCCTGCACGTGTGCTCCATCCAGATCCTGCTTTCCGACTAATGAGACCTCATCGGTACGTCCCAGCCAACGCTAAGGGTACTCTTCTCCCCCCTGAGCCCCCCGAGCTGCAAAGGGGCCACACACACAATACCAAAGAATGATAGCTCCCAACTCTCCTTGCAAGGTTGAGCTACCATTTGTTATCCGAGCTGGGTATCCCAACCCCCACAAAAGAAATCCAGTCAAGATAAAAATTTCAGCAGCGTAACCCTACGAAAACTAGACGTGATCCATACTCCTCCTCCACCATCATTTTTATAGAGTTTCCTTAGTGATTAATTTCCCAAACCCTCATTAGATTCCTTTTTATTAAAATTAATTAGGACAAACCTCCCCCGTACACATGTCACCCGATCCCCTAGTTGCATGAGAAAATCAATTTTATTAATTAATTAAATTTTCCTATATCCCTCACCCACCTAAAAGAGTTCCTAAAAATGCTCCAAGATGTCCCTTTATTCCCTTACAATTCTTAAATGACTTACGCCTTACTTAAAGCCTAGTTGAGTTCACAAATAGAAAGTTCCAAAGGCTAGATTCCTTACTAAGTTAGACATTCCCCTTTTTCTTTAAGTTTCCCCTCTTCTTTAAGTTCCCCTATTTAACTAAGTTCAGAATTAGCAAGTTTAGACAAAGACAACAATTTACCCTTTTAATAAATTAATCCTCCAATAAAATTTTTACTTTAATTATTAATGTTTGAATTTTCTTTACCCCCTTCTTGTTACATGTCTAATTAATTTATTTTGTTCAAGGTTCTAATTAGACCTATGTTTTAAATTCACTAGGCTTGGCGACAGTTCTTAAGGGAAAATTTGTTATTAAACTTTACTCATCACATCATTCATTTTAAGGCCGACCAGGTCCTGAGGAGGCATAGTTTTCTAGGCACTAGGTTTATTAACTTACCATAGTTAAAATCACATCATGCCCTTCAGGACGCACTATGTGCTCCAAGGGTGTCTCTCAAATCTTTCCATTTTATTTTGCACGACGTTCCCTTCAGGACGCACTACATGCTCCAAGGGTGCCACTCGCCTCTTGACTAAATTTGGTAGAAGTCAAAACCCTGGAGTCAATACTCCATTAGGTGACCTTGTGGGAGACTAAGGGCCTCTAAGGAATAAGGACTTGCCTTATTGTGCGCCCCTTAGAATCATCATGAGCAACTGTCACAGTCTTCCCTCACAACATCGTGGGTCTTCTTGAACTAGGTAATCGTTAACCTATAGTTTGAGCCATGGTGGGAGTGCTAATAAGCTATCGTAGGGCTAATTCCAAAGCTATCCCTCAATGTCTCTCGTTGTCTTGCGTGACCCGTTTACTCCAAATGTGATTCTGGTCGATAAGTTATCGTCAACCTGCATCCATCAACGAAACATGTCAGCGATAAAAATTAACATCATAATATCTAATCATATGTACTTATGTCATATCAACAACATTCAAACCCTAACAATCCACTCCCTGACTTGATTCAGAGTCCAAGGAGTTTCATCGATGCCATCGACATCCTCTAACATCTAGAGTCATGCACACTCAGGAGAAACTAGTCAATAGCACATGTCGATGTAATTATAGAAAAAATAACATATCATCAAATCCACAACATCTCATAATCATAATCAAAACAACCAATCGTATAATGAACCGGATCACTTGCATGCAAGTGTCCTCAAAGAATAATTCTGATCAATCTGTGCAAGAGAGGGATGTTACAATATGACACATGATAAGGAGGGACACCCATTTACTGCAATGGAATATCCATTACAAAATTTAAAATTCTGTCAAAAACTGATTATGACCATGGTGATTGCACTTGTATTATATCATTGGATGAAACAAGCATTGTGGAAACAATACCTACAATTTGCAAACAACACAATTTCATCCCAAACACAACAATTAAATAACTTGTAGAAAAGACATACATCTACCCAATTGGAACAATTGT
>JASDQU011179248.1:0-10156 GCA_032191745.1 Picea mariana | reverse complement strand
TGCATTTTGTCCTTATCAATAAAAAAAAAAAACACAGTTTTGTTAGCGCCCAATCTGCATGTCGTTTCATGCGAGAATGAAAACTCGAAACAGACTTCAGCTTTGCTTTTTGGAACAAAGCTCAAAATACATTTTATCAAGATCATGTTTAGTTATTTAACGTTTAGCAGTTTGAGCATGTATAAATTTAAAACATTATTTATAAATTTATATATTAAAATAGATATATTTTAACTTTGAAAATATTAAATATAGAGAAAAAATTAAAAATAATTGAAACAAATTTTTTTAATCTCACATACATATATATATATAAATAATTTTGATGATTTCCAAATTGTGAAGGCTTATAAAACTTTGTACTATTACTCGGCAAATGCAAACAAGCAATAAGTGTCCAATGATAAGGGACTCACTCCATAATATCTCCATCAATTAGTGAAAGCATGATTAATAAGTACAAATTTTGAAAATATGTTTGTAACATGTCATTTATCATAAATTTAATTTTATAATACAATTTGTATCAAAGTTATTTAATTTAAATTTTTGTTAACATTTTTAATTAATCATTTATAAATTTTAATTTATGTTTAAATTTATTAATGCTTGAGTAATGGTAGGGAAAAGCTACAACCTAACATTTTGTTTTATTACTAAATGGAGATGATGATGGATATTTTGAACGTTGAATATAATTGTATTGCCTGTAAAAATTCTTTCGAATGTGTATAATAATAACATATTAATATAATTTATTTTATTTATTTAGTTTCATCACAGTATTTCATGAATAGGTTTACACAATTAAATTAATTGAAAATAAATTAAATATATCATGTAATTATTTCAATTTTTAAATACAATTATTTAAAGATATATTAAGTTTAATTTTTTTTATAATATATGTGTTTTATGAATAAATTTACATAATCACATTGATTGAAAATAAATTAAGTGTATCATGTAATCATTTCAATTTTTAAATATATTAAGTTTGAATTTTTTATAATATAAATATTAGAAAAAATGATTTTTTTTAAGTTATTAAATTTAATATATTAAAAAATTTATTACTATTTTAATTAATTTATTTTTATTTTAAATTTTTTTTTAACATCTTAAATTTGAAAAAAAGTCAAGCATTTGAGAGTTACATCATTAAAGATAGAGGTAGAGGGTACCAACACTATGATATTCAATAATCCTTACCACATGACTTTGTATTTAAAACATATTCACTTTTATTATTATTATTAATTTTAAAATAATGCAGCTTCTAAGTATTTGGAATTGATATTGAAGGGTAATAAGTCTATGATTTAGTTATTAGAGGTTAATGTTTTTTATATTATTATGAATATTTTGATATTTATTTTATTTTTGAAAATAATAATAAAATATATTTATTTTATGATATTTTAGGATATTTGTTATGATTATAAAATTCATTATTTTTTTATAAAATAACTATAAATATAGTTTAAAATAGTGAATGAATTTGTGTTTAGGAATATATATAAAATGAATTAATACTTGTTTTTGTCTTCTCTTTTATGGTTAAGAGTGATGATTTTCTCCTCATTAATTAGGGTTTTACTTGTTTTTTGACACTTGATTGAAATTTTAATTTTATGAAAATTGTTAAATATGTTGAAAAGTCAAATTTTTAATAAAAATTAGTGGTTGATTTACTATCCATGGAATTATAATTGACTCAAAGTCCAATTCCATCATTTTTAGTGATTGATTGTAAAACACTATCTATAAATTTATATATAAATAAATCAAAATCTAATAGGTCATATGAAATCATAGACAAAATAATAAACCAAATTCACTAAATTTTAATACAATATTATTAATTTGAAAATTATTGTATGACATCATATGAAATCATCATCAAAATAATAAACCAAATTCAAATAAATCATTTTAATTATAATATATTTATAGTTTCAACCCAAAAAAAATTAAAATATAAACTTCACTGAAATTCTTACATTCCCATTGACCTACTTAAAAGTATTCTGTAGTTTAAAATTATTTCTGACATTCCCATCGTCATGCTTAGACAATGCTTAAAGAAGCTTGACAATGCTTAAAGGTATTCTAGAATCATCAAGTTTTAGCTTTCTCTAATGTTGCTTCTTAGATAAATAACATGTGATGATATTTATATAGAGAGAGTAGAGATTTCCATGCGAATTGACTGACTCAACGTTATAAATAAACAGTCTCCCCGACGATGTCCGTTGAGGCCGGGAATTTGACGTTTGGCGGGAATGTCCGTGATTTCAATACATGTTTGACATGTAGCCAATGCCCTCGAATTTGACGTACTGTGGGACAGGTTCATCGTTTCAAGACATATTTGATAGGTAGGTACCAGTTGGAAACGTAAAAAGTTACCATTTTCTTCAATTAGAAGACGTAGATTTATAGGGACAGCCAAATTTAAATCTCTACACGCTTAGCACAAGTTTCTCTAAAGCGTTTGTTACATCCAAGTCATATTTTTAAAAAAAAAAAAAAAAACATGCGCATTGGGTTTGTTTGATCAACATGTCTGGGTTTTAGACACAATAGGGTTTAGGGTTTGTTAATTAAAAATTAAGGGATTTTTTCTTCATTAACAAGTTCGAGCTATCAATGTATTAATTGAAAGAAGTAGAGGTGTGGAATACTCTTCTTACACTAATTTTAACTTTGAGAGAAAAATGTGCAAAAATTAAAACACAATAGTTGCAAACAAATGAAGTTAACAACAAATCATTAACCACATGATATCATGGGAAAACTTTTCTAGTAGAAAATCCCCACATCCTAAAGCACACTCAATGTAATAGTAATTAAATGGTTTTTCCATTTCTACTTGTTGGAAACCACCAATAGCTTATTTATTTCCACTACTCTTTTCCATTGCCATGCTCCATTACATCTTGTTTTGCTCCACTACAACATTGCATTATTCTGTGCTCCACTACATCACTGCAATATTCTCTCCTCTAGTGTATCAATGCAATATTCTTTGCTTGACTATAACACTACAATATTCTCTCCTATAGTGCATAAATGCAAGGTGTATGACACATCTTTGCAACATTCTCCTATGAGAGTAAAGTGACCACATTCTTATCAAGCATAGATGTCTTCATAGTGATTTTAATGGCCATTACCGAGTTCTCCCATGAATCTAGAAAATAACACAAAATGGTCATACAATGGTACTCCTCATCCATCTTCACTCCAACTGAGATCAACTGAGTCATAATAGTATGAAATGCATTCAGGTGTTCATATCACTCAATCTCAAGGAAAATAAATATTTTCATAGAAAAAGTTTATTAACGAAGGATTTAGCCTAACACAAATGCCCCCAACTTCTTCCAGAGAGATGAAATGTTGCAATTTTAATAATATGGAATCTGTGAAACAAAGCTTGATAAGACTTCTTTCCTTTCTCTCCAACACCACCCACTCTTCATCTATAATACCAATGGGTTTGGTTTCAGATAGTGCAACCCATAAATCTAGATCTATGATGAGATATTCCATGTTGAGCTTCTACAACTTAAAGTTAGTGTCATTAAACTTATCAATTTCTAATCTAGATGTCCTCACCATTTCCCTGCAACAATATTTCCTTCTAAGCAAAATCTCACTCAAAAAAATATTGAATAAAATACTTTGTCCCTACCACCTTGGATCTGAGGTGATCACCCTCATAACAAATGTAAGGAAGTAGAGGTGTGAAATACACCTTTTACATTAATCTATGAGAAATATGCCATTAACAACATGATGTCATGGGGAAAATCATTCTAAGGGAAAAACTCCACACCCTAAAACACACTCATCCTATCACAATAATTAAATGGTTACAACACACAATGTCTCTTCTCTCAACAAGAGTTTGGGAGCATAATAATAAGATGAAACTTACTCTAGCTTTTCCTCTAGTCCTTGCTACAACTTGGTTAGCTCCACTACAAGATTGCATTTTATACTTTTGTCCACTAAAATGATGCACAATATTCTCTCCTCTATTGCATCAATGAAACATTCTCTCTTCCACTAAAAAACTACAATACTATGTTTTCTACTACAACACTACAAGATGTATGCCACACCTACCTCAACATTAATTAGGTTATCATTTTTAAGAAAAAAAACATATTGGTAGGTTGACAAGAATACTAGAAAAGATTCCTACCATCTAGGGGCCGTTTCTTTTTTAATGATGAGAGTTTGACCGTACAATTGTATCATCTTGGAGTTTTTATTTCTTTATGAATGATCCAAATTCCATCCACAAGGGTTCAGATTTATGGTCACATTTTGCATTTTTTAGCATATTAATTGTTAGTTAAAGTGATATATTTATTAACTTTAGATTGTTTCATTTGTTTTTTATATAATGAGTGATTTTAAAGTTTTTTTAAATGATTAAAATTTGTTACAATTGAGTTTTTAATAGATAGTGAGGATAACTATTATTAGATATTATTTGTGATTGAGTTTTTAATAAATAGTGAAGATATCTATTATTAAATATTATTTGTGATTGGTTATTAATTGATTACAATTATTATAAGCATTAAATGATATAAAATAAAATAATGAAAATAACTATTATTAGATATTATTTGTGATTGACTGTTAATTGATCACAGTTATTAAAAACATCAAATAATATAAAATAATTTGTTAGTAATATGTAAAAAAGAAAACTTTTTACTTTCACCAAATACTTTTAAATCTTAAAAGAAAACTTTTTATCATTAATAAATTATATATTTTACATTTCAATAAATGATAAATAAAATAGATTTCAACAAATTACATATTAAAAAAACTATTTTATATATTTACATCCCATTTAAAATTCAAGATATTCAAATTTTTAAAATCATAATCAAATTTTCATTTCACAAACAAGATCAACTTAAAATTCCACTCTGTTTGCTATAGAAGGCACCTTATCTGGAACTTTAGAATCCTCTATTGATAGCTTGGGCGTTAGTTTTCTATGTCTATCCTAGTTAATATCGCTCCGCGTGATACTTATTAACCACCAACTTTACATTTTTAAATACAATTTTAAATAACACAAATTATTTGAATAATTTAACTTCTAAGAAACGTTACCTAAAACGTTAGTATGGACTTGGTACGTTCATATTTATATAAAGAATTTTATAAATAAACAGATGTTAGAAATCATGGAATGCTTTAGTTTTTTTTCTGAAAGTTTTTGATTCCAACCACTATCACTATAACCTTCAGGTGCCATATGTATGCCCCTTCCGGGGATTTGAACTTGGAACCTCATCGTACATAATACGCTATATCATGGCACTTGCCAATTGAGCTGCCCTCCGGAGCATTGTATATGCAATTTTATTTGCTAAGAAAATTATACTATTTTTTCTTTAAAAAATAGGATTATTTTTCCTCATCAATGTGGAAATGTGAAATTTAGTTTACATTTGGACTTTGTTTTTATTTATTTCTTTTAAGTTTTGGTATCAACCCCACAAATCTATCAAATCTTGAAAAAATATCTAGTTTAGATTCCCAAGCGAATTGACTGTCAGGCCATGCCTATTCAACGTTATCAGTAAACTATGTCTCCCCTCACGACCTCCATGCCATGTTATTCCATAAAATATATTATACACTTTGACTTTTACATAGTAAATATATAATTAGCCCAAAAGATATGACAACAAGCACAAACACAAGCTAAGCAGTTGACATAGTGCAACAATCCAAAAGGTATGTATATGAAAATATAATAGTAAGATTCATTTAGATTGTAAAGTTATGAAAATAAATATACATAATCTTTTTTATGTTATTTAAGATTATGTCATAAAATATATTATACACTTTGACTTTTACATAGTAAACCTTCAAATGTCATATATAATTAGCCCAAAAGATATGACAACAAGCACAAAYACAAGTTAAGCAAGCTAAGGAGTTGACATAGTGCAACAATCCAAAAGGTATGTAAGTAAGATTCATTTAGATTGTAAAGTTACGAAAATAAATATACATAATCTTTCAAGATTATGTTATTTATTTTATGCAAACCTTTTGTGTAGGTTTAGGTGTACATATTCAATTATAGTTTCAATAGACACATCATGACCAAATATAATATATATTTGGTCAAAAAAAATTAAAACACATCAAATTTTAGGTGATGTGAAAAAATGCGAAAAAGAAAGAAAGGTTAGGGAAGGTATGGTACCTGGTCTCATCCATCTATAGGGAATTGTTTCAATATTCCTTCTCCCATCTGGGAATTATTGAAATCAATGTTTTTGCCACCCCCGACATGACGTTTCTTAATATGCTATGCCCCTTGGATAACCAATGTGTGTAGGGGTATCATCAACTTAATGGAATGCCTTCCTTCTATATTCTGATTTCCGGGTGGTGGGCACTACCTCCTGCACTACGTTTGGGTTGGGATAGCTATCTATAGACTTACTATTGGCGCTATGCCCGCCCGAGTCCGGCAATGAGTAATGATTGAAAGCGTATTCCCCATACTTGGGATATGTGTAAAGATCCTTGTCGTTACGATAATATGTGATGCATATCAAATGCAATATGTATTTTTTTTTTGGTAGGAAAGCAACAATGACAAATAGTCAATCAACACAATTCGACGACGAACATAATGCACGCCATTCATGCAACATACAAACATAACGACCTAGCATACTAGCACATCATGCAGCTGGAAGAAATATACGACAACAAATAAAATGAAAATAAAAATGACTACCCACCCATCCTACCCTGCAAGGTTAGGACCTCCAGCACACATAAGCAATGCTCAAGCCCAGGTTCCCATTGATTTTGTCCATTTAAGGTCTCAAGGCTGGCGACTGTTCTGAGGAACAAGGAGGTGTTTATATCCCGCCCAACACAAGCAGGACCACACCTACTAAGCTAAAAGACAACATCAATCAAACAAAACACAACAACTTTACGACGCTAGTACCGAGAACCTTCCCGACGAGCGTGAGACAATCACACTAACGTTACAAACAAGTACAACCTTACTTACAAAACACCATCATCCACATCGGGAGGCGCATGAACCTAAGCCAGGTTTCATATGCGCTTATTGATCAATGTGCACAATGACCCAATAATAAGGTATCATGTCACCACAATGCGACAAGGGTGCTAAGGACCCACGCGCAAACAACTATTCTAACCTTAAACCAAACATCAAATCCAATGTGCATGGAATCCAACTTGCATTGTCATACATTATACGACGTCGTTAGATGAAGGCACTCTAAACAATAAAGAAAAAATGGAAGCAAGGTGACTATAATCGATACAATTAAATTGGCGCAACGACTAGGTGTAAATCATTAACAATTTATCATCATAAGGACTAATTCATGGCATTAGTAACCAATCATCATCTAATAGAAAAGGAAACTAACCAACTTTAAGCAACATATAACTTCCATTAAGGGTTCATTATTCCAGTAAACTCATCTATACAATTAAAATCATAAACAACACTCCACTATAACACCCCTTTAACAGTACAATGGAAGATCATATATATTAAATAAATTATTATCTAACCTATATAATATTAAATTAACAAGTATCAAGGCTTCATTACCTTCCTTTAAACAATAAGAGGAATACACCACTTAAAATTAATAATTACCATTTATCATATAGGAATCCCTTTGACAACATTAATGAATTCAACAAGTCTTATTATTTCCCTGCTGTAAAGGCAATAAAAGCTATTACAAGCGATAATCTCAATCACAATTAAACTTATTAAACCGATGAAAACAATCAAACTATTAGAAAGGATAAATGCCATATAATTATTCCACAATAAAACTGTTATATAACAATTGAAATTGAACTTAATAAAGCAGATGCAAAACTGTTAAACTTTTAAAACGGTTACTCATGCTTAAATTTTTATATAACTACTATAATCATAGTTAAAATGGAACCATGTAAGTTGATTCCTAACTAATTAAAACAATAAGCTGGTAAATACACAATTAAAACAATTAAAACAATAAGTTGGTAAATAAGCTCGTAAATACACAATTACGCGAATCCAAAGGAGATGACCCTGTAGACGCTGTCTTGCACGTGTGCTCCGTCCAGATCCTGCTTTCCGACTAATGAGATCTCATCGGTACGTCCCAGCCAACGCTAAGGGTACTCTTCTCCCCCCTGAGCCCCCCGAGCCGCAAAGGGGCCACACACACAATACCAAAG
This sequence comes from Picea mariana, assembly GCA_032191745.1. NCBI lineage: Eukaryota > Viridiplantae > Streptophyta > Pinopsida > Pinales > Pinaceae > Picea > Picea mariana. The sequence continues at coordinate 1,861 of JASDQU011179248.1, read as the reverse complement.
AATGATAGCTCCCAGCTCTCCTTGCAAGGTTGAGCTACCATTTGTTATCCGAGCTGGGTATCCCAACCCACACAAGAGAAATCCAGTCAAGATAAAAATTTCAGCAGCGTAACCCTACGAAAACTAGACGTGATCCATACTCCTCCTCCACCATCATTTTTATAGAGTTTCCTTAGTGATTAATTTCCCAAACCCTCATTAGATTCCTTTTTATTAAAATTAATTAGGACAAACCTCCCCCGTACACATGTCACCCGATCCCCTAGTTGCATGAGAAAATCAATTTTATTAATTAATTAAATTTTCCTATATCCCTCACCCACCTAAAAGAGTTCCTAAAAATGCTCCAAGATGTCCCTTTATTCCCTTACAATTCTTAAATGACTTACGCCTTACTTAAAGCCTAGTTGAGTTCACAAATAGAAAGTTCCAAAGGCTAGATTCCTTACTAAGTTAGACATTCCCCTTTTTCTTTAAGTTTCCCCTCTTCTTTAAGTTCCCCTATTTAACTAAGTTCAGAATTAGCAAGTTTAGACAAAGACAACAATTTACCCTTTTAATAAATTAATCCTCCAATAAAATTTTTACTTTAATTATTAATGTTTGAATTTTCTTTACCCCCTTCTTGTTACATGTCTAATTAATTTATTTTGTTCAAGGTTCTAATTAGACCTATGTTTTAAATTCACTAGGCTTGGCGACAGTTCTTAAGGGAAAATTTGTTATTAAACTTTACTCATCACATCATTCATTTTAAGGCCGACCAGGTCCTGAGGAGGCATAGTTTTCTAGGCACTAGGTTTATTAACTTACCATAGTTAAAATCACATCATGCCCTTCAGGACGCACTATGTGCTCCAAGGGTGTCTCTCAAATCTTTCCATTTTATTTTGCACGACGTTCCCTTCAGGACGCACTACATGCTCCAAGGGTGCCACTCGCCTCTTGACTAAATTTGGTAGAAGTCAAAACCCTGGAGTCAATACTCCATTAGGTGACCTTGTGGGAGACTAAGGGCCTCTAAGGAATAAGGACTTGCCTTATTGTGCGCCCCTTAGAATCATCATGAGCAACTGTCACAGTCTTCCCTCACAACATCGTGGGTCTTCTTGAACTAGGTAATCGTTAACCTATAGTTTGAGCCATGGTGGGAGTGCTAATAAGCTATCGTAGGGCTAATTCCAAAGCTATCCCTCAATGTCTCTCGTTGTCTTGCGTGACCCGTTTACTCCAAATGTGATTCTGGTCGATAAGTTATCGTCAACCTGCATCCATCAACGAAACATGTCAGCGATAAAAATTAACATCATAATATCTAATCATATGTACTTATGTCATATCAACAACATTCAAACCCTAACAATCCACTCCCTGACTTGATTCAGAGTCCAAGGAGTTTCATCGATGCCATCGACATCCTCTAACATCTAGAGTCATGCACACTCAGGAGAAACTAGTCAATAGCACATGTCGATGTAATTATAGAAAAAATAACATATCATCAAATCCACAACATCTCATAATCATAATCAAAACAACCAATCGTATAATGAACCGGATCACTTGCATGCAAGTGTCCTCAAAGAATAATTCTGATCAATCTGTGCAAGAGAGGGATGTTACAATATGACACATGATAAGGAGGGACACCCATTTACTGCAATGGAATATCCATTACAAAATTTAAAATTCTGTCAAAAACTGATTATGACCATGGTGATTGCACTTGTATTATATCATTGGATGAAACAAGCATTGTGGAAACAATACCTACAATTTGCAAACAACACAATTTCATCCCAAACACAACAATTAAATAACTTGTAGAAAAGACATACATCTACCCAATTGGAACAATTGT
>JASDQU011179247.1:0-26205 GCA_032191745.1 Picea mariana | reverse complement strand
GACTGAGATAGTCTTTTGGAGGTCCAAAAGCTTCCCAATGGGGAGGTGTGATCATGGGATCAAATTTTGCTCAATTTTCAAAGTGCTTGGACTGCGACGAAAATAGTGCCATTGCATCCATGTCGTGTTCCTGATTCCGGTGGTATATTTAATTTGTCAAATGGACGTCGTATGGAGAAGATATCACGATCTGTTCGCCAAGCCAAACATGCAACATTTTTTTTTGCTGACTGTACCTGTCCGTACGGTCCGTACGGTCTGACGTGGCAGGGTCGTACAGTCCATACGATGATGTGTCAATGGTGACATGGCAGACGATGGTTGGTTGACAATGGTGAATGAGGAGCTGACACGTGTCTGTTGTTGGCGAATAGTATGAGGACATGTGGCCCAACCCGAGGGCACCACGTGTCGCTCATTCTTTCGTCATTGTTTTCATATATAAAATTGTATTGGGAGTCTGCGGGGTTCGACCCCCGGACCTCCCCCACACTTAGCGCCTTCGCAACAAGCCTTGGACCAGCGGACCACTGCTTATTCATTGTAATGAATGTGGGTTTACATTTATTTAAGTTTGCTTTTTGTATTGATTGGCGGGGGGTCGGGGCGGGGCTTAGCCCCAGTGCATGGTCGTGGTCATTTGTATTTATATGACCGTGTTCTATATAGTGTAGCCCGACCGTTGGCGTGGGATTTGTAACATATATTCCGTGGGTATTAACACATGTAACCATATTTCAATGCGCATGGGGTTTACTATGTGTGGAGCCCCTGGTCGCGGGGTTGTATATTTGTATTACCATGTGCCCACGAATCAAAGCACGGGGGGGGNCATACGCCCAGGTGCTGAGGTGGTTAGGGGCTGGCGCCCCCTTAATAGTCCTATGGTTTGCACCATTGGCACGGTTGCGCCCAGTGCCAGGTTTATATTCTTTAAAATGTGTGTGAGCCAGGTTCATTGAAGGAGGGGTGCGAATTGTAGAACCACAGACAGCAAGCTTGAAGAGGGAGACTTCCAGAAGGCCTAACTTCTTCATTTTTCGACCGATTGAGGTGCCAAAAGAGCCCAGACAAGGGTTTTGGGACACTGGGAAGCCATTGGAGCAGTCAGTTTGTCAGTTTGAGCATTGTAAGACATGTTTTTGAGAACTTTTTGAGCAATTAATAATAATGATCCATTGGAAGTTGGACCAGGAGATGTAGCCCATAAGAGGGGTGAACTCCTTTATCAATTGTTGTGCATATGTGTTTATGTTCAATGATTATGCTGTTGTCTATGTGTAATTTTCATAAGTAATCCTTAATTTATGTGTTGCAAACTGATCCATTTTCTTTAAACACATGACAATTCACTTGCAATAATTTTTCAAGTTTTTCAAGTCTTCTTCATTTTTAGATCATGAAGTGTCCCTATAATATATTTGTCACACTTGTTAGTGTAGATATGGAATTGGCCACATCATATTTTTCCCCTTGCTCTATCGAACCTTTTCTGTCACAGTCCTTCACCATCAGGGTTCTATATCAGGGAATCCATGCTAAGGTACATCTCCATAATCCACCCCAAAAGGTGCCTTGTGAAAAACAACTTGGATCGATTCTTGAAGGTCCTCCAGCTTTGATAGATCGACGGTAAGTGTGTCACCTTGAAGAGCTCCCCTCAGGATTTGTTTCTCTATCAATCCTGAGAGGTCATCATGATATACAAACATGATCTCCCCTCAAAGCTCCCCCATCCTAATAGATCTATAGTTAGATATGCATCTTGTGGATCCTTCCTTGAATTTTATGCTCATGATATATTCCAGTTTACCCCTTTCAATGAATGGATCAAGCCCCCTCTTGGCACTTTTCCTATCTCATCATATTGATGGTCAAAGTATATCACCCCAACCCACTCCAAAATTTTATTACTATGGATGACCAAGATCTTTCCTCAAAGCTCTTTCATTCCTGAATGATCAATAGCTATATATTATCTTCGGAACTCCTCTGTATTCAAAATATTGACAGTTGCATATTCCTATCGAAGCTTCTATGTATTTAATGGATAGACGATCAAATATTCCTCTCAGATCTCCTTCATCAGAGTATGTCTTTGTAAATTAATCCGAGAGATAATTTGCGATGGACGTTTGATATCTCTTAACCAGAGATATAATGATATATTTTAAGGGCATTTTTCCATAGGTCTCCAATACCCCTTAACGTACGACTCTTGGTATCGATCCATTCCTAGGGAGACATCGATCACCCCATGACATGTTGAAAAGACATGTGGCTCAACCCCTACTTGAAATGTGGACCTTCACATACACTTGATGTGACATACATGTCACTATGGAAGTACTCATCTTATCCATTCAGGTGGTTACACATATCCTCTACGCATTGGATGGGTGACGTCAACCACGTTAGCATGACGACACCTTCCTCTTGTCCTAGTCCTGAAATATCACCAGAATCTATGATCGAGCTTTCTTTCGTTCGGGTTTTATGGACGATCAATATTAATCCATAATAGTCCTATATTCAAAATATTTCCATCTCACTAGTCTAAATGAACCCAAATACTCCACTGGGATAATTGGTCATGATCTCTCCAATTTCTTTCCTAATGGATCTACGTACTAGATCACATCTTAGAGTCTCCTCGTTTAGGGTTCCATTATGAAATTGAACATGGTTCTCTCCAACTACTACAACCTCCAATCTACAGTGGATATCTTCCCATCCCTGGATCCAACAATCGATGAATAAGGGTGATTCCTCAATGATATGGCATCCGACAGGGGTCCCCCCTTGGTCCTTCCTTCAACCACCGATCGAAACATGTTTCTCATAGACACGCCGGTGGTACTAGTAAAAAATATGCATCGTTATGATGTCATATAATCACTTGGTTTCATTCAAACGAGACCAATATGATCTATGGCATAGTTTTGTCATGGCCTTGTCCCAATGGACGACCGAGATTGTCCCTCGGACTCCCATTTTCATAATGCCTCCACCTTGGATTCTAGGGTCATCCCAACTGGAGAAATTTGATCATATCACCCACAAGGATGTAACAGTCCAAGATTTTCCACATACGTCCTCCTATAGATCAAAAACCCTCGTTGATCTTGGAGTGTATACTCCACATGATTCACACTCAACGTAGATGGAGGGATAGTATCTCTCCAATCCTCCAAATTAATGGTTGATATCCCATCTTGACTTCATCCAAATAAAGGGACCATATTTAATTTATGTTCTAGATATATGTCCATGATCCTCCAAAGTGAGTTAGGGTTCCTCCACTGGCTTGACAATTTGAGTCTGGAATTAGTCATTTTCGCGAGGTTTGTTTCCTTGCGTTCTTTTGTAGGGTTTCTAAGTGTTTGAGAGCCCTCATATAGGTCCAAATAATACCTTCATTCACATAGGGTATTGAAACCATGATTCATAGGTACACACAGGAAAAAATATGAGTCTATATGAAAAAGAAAACGTGAAAGTACATACATCAAGCATGTATATCTCTCCACTCTAGATTATACTACAATCGGGGTTATTTACCTGTTTTCACACCTATGTATGTTTATATCCTTTCCATAATCATCCATTTCCCATTCTTTATAGAGACTATACTCACAATTATTTCACTAAGGATAAAGGTTGCTTGAAACCTCAAATACAAGACTTCTCATATAGATGTATTCTATGTAAACAAAATACCACCACTAGGAAGGGCACAACAAGATCACCATTCAAGTATTCACATCAAACATCATCGTATGAATTATCAAATCCATTCATGCATTCAATTTAATTTACAAATAAATAAAAGTTACTTAATTACAATTTCTGAGATATGTTGGCCACTATTGTAGGGTGATGTTCTCTCCACCCAACCATAGGAAAGGTTTCACTATGCTCTGCTACAACCAGCCACCCCTAAGCTAGGGTACAATGTAACAAGAGGATATCTGCAATATTTTTCAGGAGGTCTCTACAATTTCTCTTCTCTATTTGACTCCCAACTCCTCTCAGTATCTTCCCATCCTTGTGTGTTTTTTTATGTATGTCCCTATGCCAACTACTACTATCTTTCAGGGAAATTTTGGCACGATCCATGTAGTCCCTGTCTCATGTAACCTGAATATTTGTTTCATGAAGATATTGGGAATATTTATTTTCTTTCAATTGGACTTTACCAGCATTAAGTGGGAATCCATACTCAATTTTTCCACAACTTCCATGATGGCATCATTTTGTTTGGTTGTTTTGGGTAGTCATCTGATAAAGTCCATGGAAATGGTTTCCCATTTCCATTTTGGGATAGACAGGGGCTGCAACAACCCTGTTGGGTGTTGGTGTTCCACCTTAACATTTTGTAACTCTAAACATTTATCCAAATAATCAACTATATTTTTTTTCATCCTTGGCCAATAAAACAATTTCCTAAGGGTTGCAATCATTTTTTATAACCAGGGCGACCAACATATTGTATTTTGTGTAGTTCATCCAAAATGAATCATTCAATTCATCACAATTTGGGATATACAACCTGCCTTTGTATGTTAGTAGGACATCACTCATCAACTGATAACCATCATGATTTTTCCCTGTGGTTTTTTTTTCTAAATGTGCTCTTACTGTTTTGAAAAACTCATCTACTTCATGTGAATTCTTAACCCTTTCCTTGAGCTCTTTTTCATGGGTACTTACAAATTCTAAATGAATTAATTTCATACTCCTATTGAGGGCTTAATCCACTCTATTTTCTTTCCCTTTGATGTGTTTGATCTCAATGTCAAACTCACTCATGAGAGCCATCCCCATAGCTTTCCTAGCATTTAGTTTGGGATGGTCAAATAAATACCTTAGCCCACTATGGTCTATCATGAGCAAAAACTTCCTTCCCAAGAGAGAATGCCTCCACATTTTTAAGTCATTTACTATGGAAGCTAACTCCAAGCCATGGGTCACATAATTTATTTAATTTTTATTCAATTTTCTAGACTCATAACAGATTACATATCCCTCTTGCATGAGGACCCCACCTAGTTCTTCCTTGCAGGAATCTATAGACACAAGGAAGTATTTACTTGGGTGTGCAATTTTCAACACTGGGGCATGGGTGAAGAAGTGTTTCAACTGCTAGAATATTTTCTCACAGTTTGTTGCCCAAATGAATTTAACTCCTTTTCTCTGTAGAGAGGTGATTGGGTGACCAATCTTGGAAAACCCCTTGATGAATCTCCTATAGTACCCTGATAGACCCATGAATGACATAATATCAGCTACAACCTTTGGTGTAGGCCAATCCATAATGGATTTAATATTATCAGGGCAAACTCCCACTCCTTTCTCAGAGATAACATGGCCTAAGTAGTGGACTTCCTTTTGGAAGAAGTCACACTTACTAGTATTTGCATAGATCTTGTGATTTCTTAGTACTTGGAGCACTAACTTGAGATGTTATTCATGTTATTCCTTTTTCTTTTAATATATTAGAATATCATCGATAAAAAATAATAAAAAAAATTCCAAGAACCTGTTGAGTACACTATTCATCAAACACATGAAGGTGGTTGGTGTGTTGGTCATACCACACCACAAATTCATAGTTCCCATGCCTTGTCCTAAAGGTGGATTTATGGATGTCCTCATCCTTAATTCGTACTTGATGGTATATGGATCTCAAATAAATCTTGGAGAAGATGGTAGAAACCCTCAACTAGTCAAATAAGTCATCAATTCTAGGAAAGGGGTACTTATTCTTAATTGTCATTTTATTGAGTTGTCTATAGTCTATTCATTACCTAAGTGTGACATCCTTCTTATTTAAAAACAATATTGGTTCTCCCCAAGGGGACACACTAGGCTAAATGTAACTCTTGTCTAACATTTCTTTCAACTACAATTTGAGTTTAACTAGCTCTGGGGTACTCATCTATAGGGTTCTCTAGACATTGGTACTACTCGAGATACAAGATCTATTGGGAAATCAATATTTCTCCTTGGAGGTAAAACTGGCACCTCTTCAAGAAACACATATCTATAGTCTTTCAGTATCGGGTGGTCTTCTAGGATTGGTTTTTGACCCTCAATACAAAGGGCATGCCTTCCTGCAATACGTATTCATTTGGAGGGCTGATATTTGTCTCACTGAGACATGATTTTGAATTCTCTGTAGGGTTCTTTTCTTCCCTCTATCATCTTCACATTATAAGGTTTTATTATAATAGTCCAAATTAGATTTATGAGAAGCTGATCAATGTGTCATATGATCCTATGGGAAGTATGTTTAAGGTGGATTGGGTAGGCATCCCATTCATAATGATTTGGCATGTTGTCGTAATCTTTTTTTTTTTTTTTTTTTTTTTCTAGTGGTTAGTTGTAGTATACATGTTTTAGCATGTTTTTCTTGCTGCAATTTACACTTCTCAATAGTTTGAGGAGAAATATAACTTATATTATAACCACTCTCAACAAAAATATAAATAATATGGTTGGCAACAATACCTTCCATTTCCACCACAAAGGCTTGGTGGTCTGCTTTCCTATTTTTCAAATTTGCATGAATTGTTTGGCATACTCCTAGCCACATCATCAACCGTGGTAGCCTCTTGGATGTTGTAGAATACCTTATTATTTGGATTCCTATGAGGGAATTCCATCATTAGATGTTCTTATCCACAACCCCAACATTTCAATTGTTCATTCTTTGTACTTTTAGTCTTTCCTGAGGTTGATCCAAAAGTTTTATTTCCACATTGAGATGGAAAGTTATGTTGGTTCACAATTTTTGTGGGGAAGCTCATCTTGGGACTCTTAACATAATTATTAAACCTTGAGGGTTTATCCTCGTTATTCTTGAATCAAATATTACTTTTCTTCTTCCATTCCTTGGGGTGTTATGATTTGTGGTTGAGTTGCTCATAATAGTACTTGCCCTTCCGAGTGGCATCTTCTAAGGTCTTAGTTTCATCAAACTCAATTATGTTCTAGAAAGATTGAGGAATCCCACTAAGAAATCACTGCATATTCACCTTTTCATCCTTTATGTAGGGTACATACCTCATCAAATCAACAAAATGGTCTATATATTAATCTATAGTGAGTTTTCCTAGTTTTAGTTCATAGAACTCCTTCATCTTTTCATCATCATACCTCTCAAACAAGTACTTATTCTTGAAGTATTTCTAAAATTTATTCCAAGACAACTGATTTTCTCGGATTCCTTTCAAATTTATAAGTTCCTCCCACCAAATAGGGGCCTTTCTATTCAAATTAAATATATCTATTTGAGCTTTCAAATTCTCAGAGTAGTTATGAACTTTGAAGTACTTATTCAAGACAAGTATACATGCTTATGCATCTTCCCCCTTTTTGATTTCTCCATTAAAAGTAGGTGTCTTAGAGTTCTTAATTTCTTTAGGGTCACCTCCCTTGGACTGTTTCCTCTTCTTTCCTCTCTTCTAGGAATGTGAATTGGTCTCATTGTTGGCTAGTTCCTTGGATATTTCTACTCCTTCACTAGAGGAAGCCTCATATGAGTCTTTGTTTTTGGCATGCTTGTTGGATCCATGAAGAGACTTCTTGGGAGTGTTTCTTCTTGCATTGTTTCTTTAGGGTCCATTCCTCTGCATCTCAGGAAGACTATGGGTTTTCTCAGGATGATGTTTGTCCATGTTACTGGCTATTAGCCCATGTTGTAATTTCCTTTGTATGTCTGACAAGAATTGCAGCAAGAATGCATTTATTTCAATCTATTTTTCCTACTCCTTCATTATCCTGTCATTGTTAGCTTGAAAGCTTTCCAAATCTTCCCTAAGACTTCTCACAGTCTCAACCAGGTTTGGAGGGGTTTCTACCACTGTCCTTTCGTTAGATTCTTATTCTTTGTTATGGGAAATATCTCCCCATTCATGGTGGGTCACCATCCTTTTACTTATATCTTGTATGGGAAGTAACTAACTGTTTAAGTGATGATGGTCAACAATTTTCCATTGGTTTATTTTTCATTTAACTTATAAGAAACATAAGTAGAAAAAAAATGTAAACCAAAATTTCACTTCAGTAGTTTAGTTAATAACAACAACATACAATCCATATTTAATCCTATAGAAGGAGCATATAATTTTGTTCCTCTTTCTAGTAATTAAGGTTTAAAATAAATCCCCATGAATAATAATGGAAGTTTAATACAATTCTTGATAGTTCGGGGTTAATGGTTTACATAGTGAAATCCATTGAATTTCATACACCAAATAAAATTGAGACTAAGGAATCGTTGGATTGAAATGGTTGATCAATATCCATCGTTGAATTGTGGTATTCATGGTCAAATTCCCGGTGGTTAAGTTTTTAATTGTGATTGTTGATCATAGTTAGATCAATGATACTCAATATTTTGCGTTGTGAAACCGTAGTTGTGGCTCATATGTAAGGACCTACGACTCAGATCACAGATGCATACTTAATCTATGTGTGAGTTAGCCAAAAGGGAACCCTAGGTTAGTGGTATTCGAAATATTCATTTTGATGCACGTGGTAGTCAATAAATCCATTGTGGTCCTCTTGATATGGTTTTATTATTTCCTCTCGATTTCTCACTTGTCTACAAGAAAAAACCACTTGGTAACAAGGAATAAGTTCTCCTAAGATTAAGTGCTCAGTCACATAGCTAGGCACTAATAGTCCCTTATGGATAGGGTATGGTAGTGTTTCCTCCCCCTTATAAACTTTCTAATAATTTTTGTTTGACTCTTTTAGCGATCCCAATCACGTCAAGTGTAGTTTCCTAATCTTATACCACTTTGTAACATACCCAACCCCCTAGGTAGAATTTAGGGGAATGAGGTAATAAAAATTCATTCTCGTTAAAAGAATCCAAACCTTATTTTCAATGACACAATTTTCTTCTACTCGTCAATATATTTCCAACGGTTGTGATTTCATTCAAATCTGAGTTCTTGATCGAAAGTTATTGCCTCTTAAAGTTTGGGTCACTTCACTATGACATGTCATCCACGTTGTACCACATCATCAATATTATCCCACATGGAACTGACGTGGACCTATAAGATATGTGTCACACTTGGTTTCATAGACATGGAATTGGCCATGTCATATCTATACACATGCTCTATCTGACCTTTTCTATCACAGTCCTTCACCATCGGGGTTCCATGTTGGAGCGTCCTTTTTGGGGTACATATCCATAATCCACCCTGAAAGTTTCCTTGTGATAAATGACCAATATCCACTCTTAGAGCTCCTATAGCTCTAACATATTGATGTTCAGTGTGCCACCTCAGAGCTCTCCCCTCGAGATGTATTTCTCTATGAATCTTGAGAGGCCATCATGATAGAAGCACAAGATCTCCCCTCAGAGCTCCCCCATCCTGATAGATATATGGTTAGATATACCTCTTGGGGATCCTTCCTTAGAGTGTATTCCCATGATATATTCATAGTTACCCCTTTTGATGAACATATCATATCCAATGGAATTCTCTTGTCCCAAGATATTGATGGTCATATTTCCTTCTCGGTGCTTCTCCCTCAAACTATCTGACCCTGACCCACTCTGAATGTTCATTGCAATAGAAAACCAAGATATCTCCTTGGATATCCTCCATCCCTGAATGATCAATGGTTAGATATTATCCTTTGATATCCTCCATCTTCAATATATCAACGTTTAGACCTTCCTCTCAGAGCTCTCTATGAATCTTGAGAGGCCATCATGATAGAAGCACAAGATCTCCCCTCAGAGCTCCCCCATCCTGATAGATATATGGTTAGATATACCTCTTGGGGATCCTTCCTTAGAGTGTATTCCCATGATATATTCATAGTTACCCCTTTTGATGAACATATCATATCCAATGGAATTCTCTTGTCCCAAGATATTGATGGTCATATTTCCTTCTCGGTGCTTCTCCCTCAAACTATCTGACCCTGACCCACTCTGAATGTTCATTGCAATAGAAAACCAAGATATCTCCTTGGATATCCTCCATCCCTGAATGATCAATGGTTAGATATTATCCTTTGATATCCTCCATCTTCAATATATCAACGTTTAGACCTTCCTCTCAGAGCTCCTCCATCTTCAATAAATTGACAGTCAGATGTTCCTCTCGGAGCTCCTCTGTCGGAGTATGTCTTCATAACTTACTCCAAGAGATACTCTGTGAAATAAAGTCAATATATATTCACCATATATCTAATGGTATTTTTTTTAGGGAGGATTTCCCAAGGTATCCTATCCCCCTTCGAGTACAACTCTTGGACTTGGGCCATTCCTAGGGAGAATGACACATTGACGAGACATGTGGCTCAACCCTTGGTCGACACATGGGCCTTCATGTACACTTGATGTGATGTACATATCACTTCAAAATTACTCATATTATCCATTCAGGTGGTTACACATGTACCCTGTACATTGGATGGGTGACGTCAACCATGTCATAATGACAACACCTTCCTCTTGTCATCGTCTCAAAAGATCACTAGAATATAGGATTAGGGTTTATTTCGGCCAGGTCTGATGGATGATCAGGATTAATCCATTACAGTCCTATCTTCAGGATATTTATATCTAATTGTTATAAATGACCCTGAATACTCCACTACGATGATCATTCATGATATCTACAAGTTATTTCTTGATGCATCGACAGACTAGATCACGACTCAGGGTCTCCATCATCAAGGTTCCATTATGAACCTGAATGCAATTCTCTTCGATTACTATGATATGCAATCGACGGTGGAGATATACCCATCCCTGGATCTAATGATCAACGGATAATGGTAATTTCCCAAGGGCATGGGGTCCAACAGGTGTCACCCCTTGGTCCTTCCTTCAACCATCGGTTGAGACGTGTTCCCCATGGACATATGGGTGGTCCTGGTCAGTAAGACATGTCATTATGAAGTCATCTCATCACTTTGTATCATTCAAACATGACCACTATGATCTAGGATGGAGGTTTATCATGGCCTTTTCCCGATGGATGGTCGATATTCCCCTTATACTCCCCTTTTCGGACTACATCCGCCTCAAATTCCAAGGTCATCTTGACCAAGGAACTATAATTGTATTACCCACAAGGATCTAATGGTCCAGGATCATCCATAGACATCCTACTATAGATCAATGACCCTCGTTGATCTCAGAGTGTATACTCCACATGATTCACACTTAGCACCAATGGAGGGCCATGATATATCTTCTCTATGAGATCAATGGTTGAGATATATTCTTGACTTCATCTCAATAAAGGGCCCATATTTAATCATCATGCCAAATCTACGGCCATGATCCTTCAAAGTGAGTTAAGGTTCCTCCACTATCTTCATAGTTCAAGTTTAGACTAAGTCATTTTCCTGAGGTTTTTTCCTCACATTATCCTCTAGGGTTTTTGGGTGTTTGAGAGCCCTCGTTTGGGTTTAAAGTGTACCTTCATTCACCCAGGGTGTCAACACCATTATTCATATGTACATAGTTATGCACAAATATGAGTCTTTATGAAAACAAAAATGCACTATTACATACATCGATCAAGGATATCTCTCCACTCCATATTATATTGAAATTTGGGTTATTTACATATTCACATGCCTATGTATGTTTATATCCTTTCCATAATCATCCATTTCCCATTTTTGAAATACACTATAATTACAATTATTTTACTAAGGATAAATACTACTCAAAACATCAAATACATGACTTCTCATACATATGTATTATATATAAATAAAATACCATCACTAGAAATGGCACAATAGGATCGCCATTCAGGTATTCACATCAAGCATGAACGTATGAATTATCAAATCCATTCATGCATTCAAGTTAATATACATATAAATACAAGTTACTTATCTACAATTTCTGAGATATGTTGGCCACTATTGTAGGGTGAACGTCTCTCCACCCAACCCTAGGTAAGGTTTCTCTATGCTCTTCTACAACCCACCACCCTCAGGCCAGGGTATGATGTCATGAGAGGATGTCTACAATATTTTTCAAGAAGTCTCTACAACATCGTTTCTCTATCTGTCTCCCAAATCCTCTCGATCTTTTCCCATCCATGTTTTTTTTTTTCTATCTATCATTGCATCCTCTTTTCTTACCTTATATTAGCACGAGAAGTCACCTATGGATTGCAACAGAGGTAAGACTAGTACCCATCATTTTGTATGTCACAATGAATAAATTAAAGGGGGTCAAATGGGCACAAACTCAAGAAAATATCGCTTTAACTCATAAATCTGAACCAGGCAATGCATGAGCAAGTGAGGCCTTTAATTAACCTCAGTTAGTAAGTTGTCATAAAGGGTGAGAAGGGGGGGGAACTGGTGAGGAAATGTAGAGATCTACTATGGACATCGGGTCTTCCAACAGCCTAAGGAGGAAAAGATTCGAATACAAGATCTTCTTGAACCCAAAACTTCAGGAAACTGAAAACGTCATAACAATATTGCAGTCAAACATACATTTCAATATAGTCACAACAAATCGACTGGATCACCCATGCTTGAGTCTTCAATATCAGAAGCAAAAGAGATTATACAAAAGTTGTATGTCATTAAACAAGAAGTCTGAAATGGAAAAGCATTACCAGAGAACCATCGACTTCATTAAAATTTTACAATACGAGAGCTTAGCTCAACCATCGACCTTAACAAAATATCAAAACCAAGTATTTATACTCAGAACAATTCACCACCGTGAGAGATGTGACCAGGCTATTACATTCAAAACATTGTGTTGCATCTTCTTCTATCAATTTTCACTTGCATTCTTTTGTCAGATGCGATATCATTTCAATATGGGCTTTGCAGGAGAATCCGTTGATAGGGGAACTTTCGACTGACAGTTTTCCTACATGGCCATCTTTCCATGCTTTCCATTTATGGGGTAGATGATGTTTCAACAACCTCCCCTATTTCCATTAACTAATTTCATTGGAATTAGGATGGAGCCTGACACCCATGAATGTTCCTAGCGATCCTCATGATTTCTTCCAATCGATCTCAACGCCTCGAAACCACGCAGATCCTTTCCTGAGACCATCATGGGCACTTTCAGCCTTTGGTGTAGGCCCCTCCATCGTTCCATGATACCTCGAGCCATGAATTGGGGCTCCCTTGTGAAATTTTGGGACTTTTCATTTCGAGAATATTCACTCCACTTGATTCCAAATATCCTGATACTTGAACTTGCGAAATGGCCCATCTGGATAGATGGTCGAAACTACTTCGAATTTGATGGCCATGATCATCTCCCCAAAAAACCTTATGCATTTGTTTCCCAATAGGAGAATGCCCTTATTTATATCGCCTCTTTCCATATGACTGTGGGATGTGACCATCGGCCCAATTCCTAGGTGCTTCATGATTTCGTGCTCCATACTCAAACCTCTAAGTCGCGAAATCACAATCTCTCGGATCAGGTGCCATGCATCTCTTTAAATCAGATGACCCAGATGGATATCGGTATTTCAGGACCTCAGGCCATCGGTATTTAGGGATTTGGGATATTAGGACCTCTCTCACTCCATCTTTCCTGAATTGACTTCCTCCGCATTTGGATCTGGTGCCACGCATCCTGCTAGATCGGACGACTATTGCTGATTTCATATCTCAGGGGTTCACATCTCTCACAAATACTTCAACCATGTTTCAAAATCCTGATCCCTGTGATTATTATTTTTTGTTAATCTCTGAACTTTGAACTTCCCCACCAAACCGAACTTGCTCGCTCACTTGATTTGGTCCCCTAACATACCACTCTAAGTGTTGTTCTTGTTCTTATGGTTACGGCCTCTGAAAATAAATACTTGGATGACTAACTGAGGGCACAGGAAGGAAAAAGGATTAGTGACAGAGACAAAGAGAGAGAAGTGATTGACCTCTGATAAAACAGAAAGGCTTAGGGTCGACACCTCTCAAGAAGGAAAAGGAAGAAAACTACAAGCTGAAAGCAAGAAACCTTACGATTGGATATGCAACAGGGGGAGAGACAGAAAAAACTATAGACTTAAGCAAAAACCCAAAATTCACAAGACTCTAACAAGTTTATGTGATAACACCTTCTCTTCCAATACTTCGTGGATCATGCCAGTAGTTCCCTGAAGGTATGTTTCCCATCATTCCTTAAATTCTAAAGAAAGATTACCAACTACTGTCTTTACTGATATTCGGTTTCTAGGGCTAGGAACAATTTTGTTTTGCACCATTTTTAATTAGACAAGGTACTTCCTAGAAGATTCATTTAAGTCAGTAATGGCCTCCCTCTTTCCCATTCCTCTCATGACATCTTAACCTGTGAAGGTCGTCCCTTCAACAATATATCAACATTTCTCTTTTATATCAAAATCAAATATATGCAACGAGAGATAATTTTAGGGGATAAATTTCTCTCATGGGCTAATTTTCCATGATTTTTCCTTCACCATTCTAAAAATGTTTCGCCCAAATTCTATAGCATAAAATTATTTTACCTTAAAAATATTCAAAATTTTATACAAACTATATAAAATCCTTAGAAATTTGAATATTTTTAAAAAAATATCACCAAACATTTTATAGTTGGCATATGAAGGATTAGTAAGATTCACCAAGGTTTCTACATTTTAAAATAAATTTCCATTCTTAAAATCGTCCCTGTATGCAATACACAATAAGTAAAGGTCCATTGTTTTTAATTAAGTACCTAACATATATACCTATAGTTGGTCATAATAGTGTTTATATTTACATATTGGGGGAAATATGGGTGTTACAAATGTCATGATGTGTTTTGTTTCCACATTTATATTGATATTATAACTTTTTATTGATTCATTTTAGCAGTGAAGTGACCTAGCTAGGGGATGTGTATATTGTAGAGTGGTATCCGAGCTTAAGTTCAACACTAGACCCATATGGGCCAAGAACCAGTGTGAATTTGGACAAATTCATTGTCACATATTTAAATATGTGATGAATTTGGAAAATAATGGTGAAAAATATGAGTGAAACCCCCAAATTCGAGAGAACAATTCAAGGTTAAAGGACTCAGAACTGTTTGAAAGGCTCAAAGGAGCCAATATGAAAACTTGCAGAGTTAAAATCAACCTGGAACGTTGAAATCCAAGTTTTGATGGTCTTTGTATAATTTAAATAGAGTTGATGAATTGATGGTTGATATCACATTCGATTGCGAGATCAATGACCCAGATTCACTTTAAAAAAATTAAAAATTCATAAGGTTTCGACCATTTGAATGGTCGAGTAGATAAAAGGTCGATATTGGTTTTTTATGGTTATGAAGTTGAAGAAGAACAAAGGTATAGATTATTTTTGGTCATTTGGGAGTTGGATTCAATCAACAGTCAAGATTATCTTGGCTTGAAGATCGACAGGCCAAAATCATTGGGGATTTTGGTCGAAAATTTCTAAGATTTGGAAACCCACCAAGAGAAATCACGAACGACTGATGGTTGGGTTAAATGAATTGGAGAAGAGTTGGTTCAACTAAAATAAATATCTAGTGGTTGATGGTTGATTAAGGGGAATCAGTAGAGTTGGGTAAATTTTGATAATATCAATGACCAAGATCATTTTTTAGTGGGAGATCAATGATCTAGATTCGTCGGGGAATTTGGCCAAAATTTCTAAGTGTCAAAGTTGACAAAAAAAATATGATGATGGTAAATGGTCAGGGATCAAGAGAAATTGGAGAAGGTTTCATGTTTCCAAAGGGGATCTCCAATAATCAATGGTCAAAGATTGGGATCGACAAAATTTGAAGAGATTTTTCATTTGACCAAGAGAAATCTCCAATCGTTGATGGTCGATGATCGAGCGTCCACATATTTAGCAAGGTGTTTTAAATTCATCCAATAGAAATGGTCAATCACCAATGAAGCAAAAGAGGATGATGATTTTTCATGCCATGTCAACATCCACATGTCATGCCATGTCAAGCAATTTTGTGCCTCAATATGATGTGCATTTCCATGTCAGTATCTACATGGCATGCCATGTTAGAATAGTTTCCTCATCGAACAAGATATGGTTGATGACCAATGGTAAAGGTTCAGAAAAATTGTAACTAAGTTGGTATTCAAAGTAATTCACCAATGGTTTATTGTCTATGCTCAAGGATTGGTGATATTCATGGGAAACCTTTGGCTTGTGAAGAGAAACTACTGATGACCAATGACCAATGATTGAGCATTGAGGAGACCAGTGGACAAGTTTGGTTTGAAATAATAAATATTTTATCTCCAATCACTAATGGAGAGTAGATCAAAAGTATAGATATATTCTGATTTGAGATCAATGACTTAGATTAAAGGACTTTAAAAACACTAAAAACAATCAATTTTTTATGATTTTTTATGGTTTTTGAAGGTCATTAACTTGTGGGGTGATTTTGAGGCCCTAGATGACGTTTTTAGGAAATCAAAATCCATGCATGTGCCAAGGTACACTATGTCTCTACAAATTAAATTAAATAAATTGAAGAGAGTTATCCAATGTTTTATTCGAAGCACAAAATGTATCTTGTATGAGAAATTAATTACGACTAAAACAGTGGAGGTAAAATTTCAGGACCAATGTACTTCCAAAGGGCATAAATCCTTTCTCGGAATTACATTTTAGGCAGAAGAGTAGTCCATGGAAATATTATGAAACATAGAAGGAAACCATGGAGGTATATTTGGGATCTAGGTATGGAAAAATGTGCAGGAAGAGAAAGAAAAGACTTGTAGCATACCGAGATAAATTGGGAAAAATAGTCAAAACTTCTTTAAACCATAATGTTCATCTTGGAGCTCATACTTGAGAAAAAAAATAGTTGTTGGAAAAGGTATTGAGTAGGAGAAGACATGTATCCACCTATAACTTTAAATTGGGTGCTAACAATTTCTCATAAATTAATAAGGTAATTTTGTAGTAGTAAGAAGGTGGAAACTACAACATGTGAATTCTTTCAAAACTCAGAGTGAGGAATGAGTGCAGTCATTGGAGAGATGTTTCAGAGAAGAATGTATTTAAGGAATAAGATTTCGGAATAGTGCATTTATATTCTTCATAATGTTAAATGAAAAATGAACTATAATCTAATTAATAAATATTTTTCAATATGCTTAATTCTAACAACAATTATTGCATGCACAATCTTGTAGAATTAGAGATACATGAAAGTTGAATTTATCTCCTATATGAGAACTAGAGATATGGAGGATACTCAAGGGTATTACATTCATGAGGAAGAGATAAGAGGTATACATGCCATCATGGGTAATGGTGAGACAGATTCTAATGAAAGAAGAAATGGGTTGTAGTCTGTAACTATGAGAAATATGCAAAGAGAAGTGTAGAGCTATAGAGCGGATAATGAAAGGATCATGAAATATCAATAGGAGATACTTGAAAGACTAAATATGCTACAGAAGAAATACAACAACTATTTGGGCACAAATCTCAGAGATAATGTAAGGAAAGTGGAAGTATCTATATCTCATGATAGGAGGAATGATCATGGAGGATCTAGATAGTCAAGGAGTATTAGCAGGCATCAGGGATGATTTTAGGGGCTAAATTTCGCTCATGGGCTAATTTTCCATGGTTTTTCCAAAAACAAGATTCTCTATTTTAAAAATGATTCGTCCAAATTCTATAGGATAAAATTATTTTACCTTTAAAATTGCCAAAATTTTATAAAAACTATATAAAATCCTTAGAAATTTGAATATTTTTACAAAAATATCGCCAATCATTGATAGTTGGCATATGAAGGATTAGTAAGATTCGCTAAAGTTTCTACATTTAAAAATAAATTTCCATCCTTAAAATCATCCCTGGCAGGCATCAACATCACCACTCCCCAAAGAAATTGACTAGAATAACATATGCACATTCAAGGTCAGAAATCATCCCAAGTATATATCCAGTCATAAATCAAAGGAGGAGACATGGGTCTGATAGCTTGCAGGGGAAGATGAGGAAAATCAAGACACCATATTTTGATGGAGAAAACGAGAAAGGAGAAGATGTAGAAGCATGGTTGTTGGGAATGAGGAAATATTTCCAGTTACACTATTTATCATTGAATGTAGAAGATAGAATTTCATTCTAACACCTTCAAGGAAATGCATCTGTGTGGTGGGATCGGTTGAAGAAATTTAAGCACCCTGATGAGAAAATAATTTCTTGGAAGTAGTTCAAGAAATATTTTCATCAACAATACGTGTCAGAGAAATATTATGACAAGAAGATGCAAGAGTTATTTGAACTCAAACTTGGGAACATAATTATGGATTAATACGAGAAAATGTCCTTGGAACTTATCAGGTATTTGAGCTTCATCAAAGATTAGAATGTCAAAATTCAGAGGTTCCTGAGAGACTACCCTCCTTCTACAAGGATAAAATTCAGTTTGATGAGCCCAAGAATTTAGAACAATCCATAAGAAATGTAAATTATTTGTATGGGAGGAATAGAGGAAGGCCACATTTCCAAAGGGACTAGGATGACAAGAATAAAGGAAATATGGATCAAAGGAAGAAAGGGTTCAAGCCACCTTTCATAAGGAATAGTTATCAAGAACATCAACAAGGGAAACAATCTCAAGGAAATAAAAAAATGATAGATTCCTTGGGAAAGAGGCTAAGATAATAACCCATAAAGTGTTGGGGATGTGAAGGATATTACATATATAAATATTTTCCTCACCTGGGAGATAATATGAAGACTATGCATAGCATGAATAAAGAGGAGACAATAGAGGACGTGGGAAAAATCATGCCAAGGATCTATGCAAACTTGGACAATAGACAAGTGGACTATCAATCCCACATGATTGAAGTGGAAGGTAAGATTGATAATCATCCTATAGATATTTTGACTGATTCTGGAGCTATTCATAGCTATATAGGTCCAAATCTAGTTGAAAGATTTAAATTTAAAAAATGTAAGCATGAAAAGTCTTGTTTAGTTCAACTAGCTATTGGAACCAACAAAAGAATTAATGATATTATTAAATAATTCCCTATAATAATATACTTTTTAACTACTAGAATATAGATTCTCCTTTAGTGTAAATTCTTTTTCATGATCACTCCAAGAGGTTTCTCCAAACGTGCTCTCAGACATTTTGTAGATTGCTCCAAGAAATTTTCCTACCTTTCTCTTTGCTAATTAAATTGAGTTTATTTATCAACCACCTTGAGATATCCTAAGGATACTCTTCTTCCCCTAGAACCCCCAAGATGCAAAGGTTATATGAATATGTGTACAATTAGAGAATATGAAATACATTTACCCTCTTCACCCATGCATTGTGCAAATATTCCAATGAGCAATGTGGGTTCTACACCACAACAATAACCAAAAAATAGTCATGATTTTCCACAATTAGACCACGCTCTCACAAATTATCCATGAAATGTTTGATCATTATCACATCCATCCATCATTAGAGCTCATAAAGGTACCTCCCATGGCCACCTTTCCTATCTTCGTATAGTGCTTGTATAAAATGCCATGTTCCTTTTCATGAATAAATCATAATTTTAAATTAACTAATATGCACATTATTCACCCAATCATAGCTTGGAGAACCAAAGGCTAATTCTAGTGAAACATAAATAAAACAAGGGCCAACGAAATTTTTTCCAGAGTCTAGTAATTTCTCTAAGGTAATAGTGTTTTTATTGTCATCCCTTTTCTCAACCTTGGACCTCTTATTTGTATGAATAGGGATGTGATATGTTCAAGGAAAAGTGAAATGCATGTCATGCAAGCATGAGTCATACATGATCCCTTCTTGAAAATGGTGTATTATGTGCAATTTTTAATATTTCAAGGTATTTTGAGGGTGCTCATGAGTTCAGTCTTGAAGGGGAACGACCATGCCACAAATTTTACTAGGAAAACCCATAGACTCATGATTGTTACTAGGAAAAACTATGAGTGAGTATTAAAGGGTTGAGTTAAAATCTAGACAAGTTTAATAAGCTTTGGAAATATGTGTGTAAATGGCCCAACTTAGATGATTTGATAAAGGGTGACCAAATATAAGTATAATAGATTCCCCCTAATGTGTGATTTCAGAAGGGGAGTTGATGGCCAAAAAACATTAAAAGTGGAGAGGATGCATACAATTAGGCCAAGAAGGATTCTGATAAGAAAATATCTATAATCAAAGACCATAGTATTAAACGAAAAAATATTCCTGAGGCGAGCATACCCATGCTCAAGTGAAAACAAGCATGGTCCCACAATGAAATACACTACAAATCCATGAAAGATATAATATGAAAACCATGGCCAAAAAATGAATACACAGTGGATCCATGTCAAAACATGGTCATAGCCACAAGTAGACACACAATGGAGCTATTCTTTAGTGTACTTCAGGAGAATTGTTGAAACTAGTGAGAATGCAAACTTGGCTCTCCAAGGTACCCATAAGAAAGTAGTATTGTATAATAAACTTAGGAAACAACCCCAAAAAGGAATGCCACCATAGCCCCAGGTCTTCAATCCAAACCAACTCCGAGTATGAATCTACCCATATGAATATATTATATGAAGTTGAGCATGAGGGAAAATGTCTAATTATCGATCATTAGTTCCAATATTGTTTACAAACATGAGATAACCCATGAAAGATGATAATGGGCCTGAGGTAGACTAGTATAGTCTAACAAGTGAAAATAGGTGTGTTTATGAAAAATTCTTGTAGAATAATCCTAGTAGGGATCATTGATGGATACCCACTTCCAATTGCGAAGAAATAGACCATTGATGACTACAATCCCTGGGGTACTATAATTCTCTCTAAATGTTCTTCCTAGAATAATGGGTAGAGGTTGATATGAAGACATTCATTAGAAAGAGGGAATTAATGCATACCTCATCAAATGGAACGAGATATAAATAGGAACATGAGTTGATTTTAGACCATCTGTTGACAGATTAAACCACAAAGTACAACTTGACACTATCAAGGCTGACATGGATGGTTAATACATATAAGGAATGGTTTATGCAAGTTAAATTCTTCCCTTGAAAATTAACATGACATAATGATGACCTAAGTAGTTGCTAATGCAAAAAAGGACCAATGATAAAAACCATCAACACATGAGGTATCGATGTATGCCCCATAATGTGTAGAAGAATAACCAATCAAAGAAGAGAAAAGTAAAAATCATGGTACACATTGGTGCACCATAAAATAGTAAGTGAAACAATGGAGTCATATTTGGGCCAAAGAAGAAGTATAAACCTCTACAATTAATTCATAGTGATTAATATTACTTATGATGTTTTTAGCGAAGGTTTGTTGTTGGTGGAGTTAATCAACTGAAGCACACCAGCAATAATGCATTATAAATATACACTACAATGCTAACAAAAACCTTCCAAAGTATGTTCTAAGTCATAATGTTATATACATACAACTAAATAACATTGCCTCTCATCATATTGTATATAGTTACATACTTGTATTGATTATGGTTTTTGGCTCAAAATGTGGGGAAATTTAACCAAATTGGTAAATGGCCAATTTTGAATATTCATCTTTCAATAACAAGAGAGATTCTAGTCCTCCAAGTCCCCCCTTACCTTTTTCAGTAACTATATATTTTATTTATATGTCAACAATATAATTGTATTCTACTACCTTTGGTGTAATTTCACTACTAATTTTTGAATAATTTCCCATTGAATTTTGTAGGATCCTGATTTTGAATTGAGTTCAAATGCACAAAATATTCCAAAAATCCAACATGTAACAAAATACACATGGTCTTATCTAGAGAAAAATTTTGCAGGTAGATATTAAATGAAACTAGAAAACCACTTTACCATACTATTTTTGTGTTTCTAGATAGCATTTTGTAAATATGTAACAACCTTAACAAGTGTTTACTTTGGTTGAAATTTATTTTTACATTTGTATTTTATATAAAAATTTTCAAGGTAGCAAAAGCAGTCGCTATAGGTGCTAGAAAAAGATTGGCAACTAAGAATTTAAAAGCAATTTCAAATGGTGGTGGAGACCATTCATAATATTCACAATCTATTCATAGAGTAACAGCTTCAATCAGTCCATCATTGAGGGAAAGTTCTCATCACAATAATTGTTCTCTTCTATGATCATATTTTTCATTATGTCAATTGTTTTAGTTGAAAGATTCCCATGATGTTGGAGGGTTCTAGGCCTCTCCTCCTTGAATATTCCAAGGGTGATTTTGTAGGTATTGAAGAGATTGATGATCATGGCATTTTCATTATCTGTATCCAATAGTGGATAGATGGGGCTTGTGAAAGTCTTGATTTTTCATGGGATTTTTTTTCAAGGATGAAGATTTGTAATGGCCTCATCAAAAAAGTGGCTTGTTAAATCTCATAGTGTTCTTAATGCTTCAATATTTTTTCATGAAGGTGCATGAGTTATGTTAACGGTTTATTTAAAAAAACTAACACCATGCTAGGAATGTGTTTCATGTCATGTTGGGTGCATGGTGAACCCATATCCCCTTCTTGTATCTTAATATGTACTTTTGGTTGATTGATCACCATCATCCCATGCTAGTGGATTCTCACCTATGAATTCGGGGCTTAGAATAATATCATATTTACTTGATAAAGGTTGTAGGAATGGCATGGATGAAAAATTATTTAGGGTTTTCTATGCAAGTGGCATAGCATTCAATGTTCTTCTCTCACCCTATTGGCATGAAATGGTACACATCATCAATGGTGCCCATGGGGTACAATATAGTACACCACCATCAACTTCCACCTATTCCCAACAAAAGTGTTCCCCCACCCATATCTATGGTAGATTTTAAGAAGTGACCTTTCTTACTTCGATAAAATTTTGGTTCATGATACTTCCATGTCATCACACCTATCAAGTCAATACTATACTACATATAAACATTTTAAGGGATGTTCAGTAGTCTGTGAATCCCCACACCTTAATATCTAGCCTCAGACATGTTCTATCAAGAATTAACCATGGGATTCAAACGTATACACTTTATCCTCCTCTTGTTATCAAAACCCTATGCACTAGTCCAGGACTTCATCTTTGATGAACCAATAGTGGAAATGTAGTTTTTTCACCTACAATATTGGGAATAAGTAGGGTATAGAAAGGAAATCCTTCTTCACACTCTTGTTAACTTCTAACAATGAAACAAATGTCACAACCCACCATAAAATTTAATTATACATAATAAATTGGTTTTTTGGTAATTACTTATCTAAACCAAATTATTATGAAACTATTTTTATTTGGTACACTCAATCTCAACAACATCAAAAATTTCAAAGTGTTATCTTGGGTGGTGGTACTTGGATTCAGGATCCAATTAGAACATGAATAATTTCATCACTTGTTTTTCTTTTTGCACTATATATTGGTTGATCGAGAGGTCATGAAAGTCATTTTTGGAGATATCATAAAATGTGACATTGTTGGAAAAGGGGGCCTGTGTGAAGAGTCACTAAGAACTATAGTTATCTATTTCATGCCTAATACTTATGCTTTCAGAACAAACTAAGTTGGTGGAAAATAAATTCTCAAAGCTATTATGCTCAAATTTCTAGTGAGTTTCATGTGTTCATGTAGTTAGTAGCCACAAGTGGGAAATATTCATGAATACGATCCCAAGTTCCATTGATCAATTATATATTATGGTATAAGAAAGAGGATCATTCTAAAGCAAGGGAAATCGAGGGAGATAGATAAACATTTACAAACATATATTTAAGTCCAAGAATTACACCAAAAACTCAAGAACCTTCAATTATTGATTTGGTGTTTTAAAGGATTTGGAAAACTTACATATTTAGAATGAATTGGTAGTATAGGTGGGGTATCGACCTCTATCACTCGAGCGAGGGCCTCCCCAGTCACTGTAACTCTCTAGAAATATTTTTTTGTTAGGATAGGGATATCGGTCCTTTGTTGGAGGGGCGAGGGCTATCACTCGCTATTAGGAGCTCGAATGAGCTAGGGCTATCACTTTCTGTCGAGAGCTCAAATTGTTGCTTAAGGTTGGTTTTCATTGATTTCAACCCTTGAAGAAAGCCCCGTAGAAAAAAGGTTTGGGTAATGGACCCAATATTGTTTTATGTAAATATGACTCATTATTGTTTTGTCATAATTGATAAGAAGTAAATATGGATGAACTCTAAAGTGGTCCCCTTATGGTGAAAGCCCTCACAGGAAGACGCTTTGCTAAGTAAGAGAACCCATGCTTAAATGTGGAATAATGAGATGAAGGATAGCGAATTTGTCAAGGAAACTATCCTAGATGGATAGTGTTTGTCATGCCATTTCTGGTGGTCTGTGGAATGTCACATAACTCCTCACGGTTTGAGATTTATGGCCTTGCGAAGTTGGAGGACCCTCATATGCCATCTAGAAGCCCCAAAAGGTCAAAGTAGTCGAAGTGGTTTAAGAGATTTTAAAAGGTAAATAATAAAGTGAAGTGATGAGTGTATTATAATTCAAAGTGAATAAAAAATAAATTATTTCAATAATAAATTTAGTGGAGAAATTAGAAGTGGGTTAACCCTAAAATAAGGAAAGTGGGCCAAGTGACCTAGAAGATGTTTTTAAGGAAGCTACTTGGAGATTATAAATAAGAGGCAAGGCTCTCTCATTTTTAATCACACTTGAGAATATTGAATATCTATAGGTGTCTGAGGCAACCAGGGATATCTAAGCTAAATTTCTGAGGGAAGGTGAAGAAAAGAAGGCTGAAATGCAAGGAAGGATAAATTCTTTTGATGATGCTTTCTAAGGTATGTTATTTACAGGTCATCCCACCATTTTCACTATAATCTGTTTTCTATAATGATTTAGAATGTGAAATTTCTATGAAATTGAGAAAACATACCCAAGCATTTGTGTTAAAAAAATTCGGCTTGTGGGTTGTTGTATTTTGGGAGTTACACTCCGTGGAAAATAGGGTTTGTGGCTAGTTCTGAAACTAGTCAAAAATAGGTGTTTCGGGTAAAAACGTCATAACTTCTTCATAACAGATCCAACGTCAGTCAGACCAAATGTGTTGGTTAGGGTATAGTATGTAGTATTCCTTTTAATATTTTCAGATAAATTCAATGAATATATCGTGTGGGGTACGCTGTACAAGGTCACTCTCTAGAATAAGACAGAATTCAACAAGGTATGCTATTTTTTCTATAACTTCTTTTATGAGAGGTTCCAAGTAGTGAAACCGGGAGGAATTGCATAAAACACACTGAAGAACATTGTGTATTAGTTTCATATCTTTATACATTATAGGTTCAAATTTATGATTACTTCAAGTTAGGGTTGTTGACTAATCCAAAACTAGGCATGTGAGACTAAAGAAAAGTTTGATGAAAATGCTAGTCTCTTGTTGTTAAAGTTAAGGAAGGTTTGCAAGAATGTGATCAGATGCAATAGGTCTATCACAGAGCTNTTGATGATGTTGGTACATATTGATGAGTCATAGTTGATGAATAGTTGACACATGATTGGTACATACTTGGTACATGTTTGGATGGACTTGTTTATGGTACAGGTTGATTACAGATTGTTTGGTACAGGTTGGTGCATGGTTGATGCACTTGTTTATGGTACAAGTTGATTACAGGTTGAGGTAAAGGATGATGCATGGTTGATGCATGGTTCAGATTTATTAGTATAGGTTTACAACAGTATATCTCACAGTGATAGTGTGACAGTGGTTCCATCATTCTACTTCTACTTCAGGGTGGCAGGATGAGGCAAGGACAAGTGGTTATAGCCACCTTCCGGTTGTAGCTGGAGAACATAGGGGGTTGTAGCCTCCTTATGGTTGTAGCCAGTGAATTAGGGAGTTGGAGATTCCCTTAGGTTGTAGCCTGAGAAACTAGGGGGTTGGATCCTCCTTCCAGTTGTAGCTGGAAAACAAAGGAATTCGGTGCTTCCAATGAATGTAATTCTTCAATACATATAAGAAAAATCATTATGTGGTTTTCTCCCAATTTGGGTTTCCACGTAAAACACCAGTGTATTGTGTATGTGTGTGATTGTTTATTTCTTACTACTCATTATTGGATAATAATTCTACATTGATATAACATTTGAAGAAAAAGGATTATAATTATGCTATTACTGATTCACCCCCCCTCTCATTA
>JASDQU011179245.1:26442-47487 GCA_032191745.1 Picea mariana | reverse complement strand
GGGAGAAATCCCAGTGATGATGTCTATGAGGGGCTAAGAGGGGGAGGGCACTACAATTGGAGCAAGGACGGGGGGATGAGTTGCACCAGGAGGAGGAAGGTGAGCTGTTGCTTCCTCAAGGCCCAAGACGGGAAAAAATTTCATCATAGGGGGATAGTTGTGAATGGGCGTGTCAGCTGGAGGAATGGTTGGGGGAAGCTCGACCTCAGAAGGATGGTCAGAGGTGGGTAGAATTCTTCCCGTGGCCTCGTACCAGACAACGCCCCGTTTGGCCTTGCCCATGAGATGAGGCATACCAGAGGCAAGAGCCGATCTTGTGAAGGAGATGGCAGAGCTTGAAGATGGGCCGATATGAACATAGAGAGAGGTCGAGATGGGCACAAGGCGGTTGCACTAGGGAGAGGCCAAAATGTACACAGAGAGCTTGGGTACGTGGAGTGAAATTCACATCAAACAATGAGTCGAGGAGTGTGCAGGCGAGCTGAGAAAAACCCCGCACAGCACCATGACTTCGCCTGCTTTCCAGAGCGTCTGGCTCATGCGATTGCAGGTGCGCGTTGGAGGAATGAAGGTTGGCGGCGACGTCCTGACATTTATGAGGTTACGAAGAGGGTGGGATGGGACTAGATGGGTGCCAGGTGGCTGGTCGCCCGTCCAGGTGGCCTCCCCGTGTCTTGATTGTCCTTTGAGCGTGGAAACACCCCATCCAAGGGATTTTTAATATAATTTTAATTTTAAATAATATATACATTCTTTAAAAAATAAAAAATATATGTTATTTGACTATTTTTTATAATTTATATGATCCATTATTCTCGATATATACATTTTCAAAAATAAAATAAACCAAATTCTATCATTAATATGACACATTATTTAAAGAGTCCAAAGCCTTCGAAGAGATAAAGCCAAATAATGGATAGGTCACATACCATACCATACCATACCCCTTCCTTAATGATACAATAAGGTGGCACATAGCCCCTATCCCTTCCTTAGCCCCTATCCCTTAATGAGGTATAATCTCAGAGCATAACATATGCAATCTCGAGATGAAACTTGACCAGATCAGTAAGGTAGCACAAATTATCAAACTTGACCGACGAAATAAAATGCTCAAAAATATAACACTGATCATAGTTGACCCGTCTACCATGTATGATTTCCATAACCCTAACTCTGAGCTTCTTTGAAATAATATTTGATGTTTTTCTTAACCCTTAAACTTCCCTTCAATTTTTGTGGGATAATATTTGATGGCAAAGTTGTTCGAGATCGTGGTGTTCACCCTGAGCACTAAAGAGAGAGTGGAATTTTTCCTCGACCAGATCGACAGGGATAGGCTCACAAGGTTCATGCTTTACAGAGAATCATCCTACTTTAGGATCAGACACAAGCGGGTTCAATACCTATCTCACCTCGGAAGGGATCTGAGAAGAATAATTATTATTGACGAAAACCCCATTGCCTATGAGTTTCAATAGACCAACGCCATCCCCATCAAGTACTTCAAAGGTGAAAAGTCGGACTCATAACTCAATCAGTTCATCCATTTCTTAGAGAGCCTCATTGACGTGGAGGACGTTCGCCGAGTGATTTCGCTAAATTTGATATGGGTATTCACCCCGTCACTTGATGTAAATCCTTTAAAATTAAATGGTGAAGAACAATGTGCAGAACACACATAAATCTGACGTTGATTTCTACTTCTAAATTTCATTTACTTTTGCATACTCTAGGTTTTCACTAATGGAAAATTTTGATTTGATTTGATTAATGGAAAAATTGATTTGATTTTTCATATTCTAGGTTTTGACTAATGGAAAATTTTGATGTCTATTTCTATTCAAAATATCAGATTTTGATTTCTATTTCTATTCTAAATATCATATTTTGATTTCTATTTCTAAATATCAACTTCTAGATTAATAAAGCGTGAAGATCAATGCTTTCTAAGTATCAATGGTAAAAAACATTGCGCTACATAAATTTGATATTCATTTCTAAGTCTAAATGCCATTAGGCTTCACACTCTTCCTTTCGAAGAATGTTAAAATCTGATGTTGATTTCTACTTTTAAATGATGGAGAACATTGCTCAAACACATGCAGAAAATGTTCATTTCTCTTTTTTAAATATTATTTTCTTTTATTAAGTATAAAACCTTGTAATCAGAGACGAAAACATTGAAAATGAAAGGATCAATTTTCAGAATAGGAAGGGATCATTCAGATCTATTTATTATGCAGTTTTTAATGTTTTATAAAGTTTCGAGATAAATAAAACTATATGTTTACACAATGATAATGCCTTAATATTTTGATTTAAGGAGACGTTTATCATAATTATCTTCCACTTAGATGATGGAATGTATTTCTTTTTCACTCCAATCTCTTAACATAAGTAGACATTTATCATAAATAACTTGTATTTAGTTGATGAAATATATTTCCTTTGTTAGTTTGTGATATAATTTAGATGGAAACAAATTCATTCTAGGAACCTAGAATTGTGGTTGGTAGTTGTCGGCACCTAGTATGCTTTGCCTCCTTTTTATTCTCCTTGTGTTATAAGGATTTTTGTTTGATCTAAGATTTGGGGTTTCCCAATGTTAAAAACTCACACCAAACCATAGGTATATAATAAGTCTTAGGCCAATTTGTTATACATGAAATGAAAAAAGGAGAAAGAACATACCTTATTCCTAAAGTTTGATGTAGATCTAAGTGGTGTTATCCAACCCAATGGTACCTTGAGATTTATATTTAGTTTCAGATCTACACAAAAAATATACAAACAAACCTTATCTCCAACATGTGCATCTAAAATGATTAAAACCCAAAGACAATCAACCTCAATTATTTTTCAAATGAAACAATTCACAACCAATTTATGAATATAATTTGTACACCAACCAAACTAAACATACCTAATTGAATTATTATTATAGCATCAATTGCCGTCATATATGCATTGATGACTTGTTTGGTCTTTTCCCATCTTACTTGACATCAATTTCCTATATGTCCTCTAGATTTTCAAAAAATAATTTTTACTAACTTGTATGCACCCTAGCAACTATGCAAGGCACGTATATTGGAGTTTTTCTAATGAAAGTC
This sequence comes from Picea mariana, assembly GCA_032191745.1. Classification (NCBI taxonomy): domain Eukaryota; kingdom Viridiplantae; phylum Streptophyta; class Pinopsida; order Pinales; family Pinaceae; genus Picea; species Picea mariana. Next base: position 44,368 of record JASDQU011179245.1, on the reverse strand, counting down.
ATGTACATGTCAATGTTTCTTAAAAAAATACAATTTCCACTTTTTTTGTCGAGGTTCTTGGGTTTTCCCGGTTCCTAACCCCTAATGCCCATACATAATGAATTATAACCACCCAAACCACTTAGAGATGGTATAAATTGAGCACAATCCATGAGGAGAGGAATTGAATATGGAAGCAAAGTTATGTTGGCTATTTCCCACCCTGTTTGCAAGTCCTTATGTTCTCACTACTATTTTTTTTCTCAGACCTAGAAACCATCATTTCCAGCATTTTCCAAGGTTCCCTAATATGACCAAGAAGTCTCCCTTGAATTTATTTGGGTCTATCTGAGCATTGGAGTCAAAGGTTCATCATATATTTAGTTGTTTGGGTTGAGGGATCTAGAGTTCATTCAAGGAGTAGTTCTGCAGTAGGTGCATGTGATAACTACCCCAAAATATGTTGTCAATCGATAAAAATACCTCTTTGATTTGAAATTCTTTTATTCTTTATATATGTCCATAATGTTTGAATATATCTTTACCTAGAATAATAGTTGTTTCAATTATTTTTGTTTTTTTTATTATCAAATACATACAAGTTAGTTAGGGGATAAATGTTGTCCTTTGTAGTTTTGCACTTGAGAGTTTTGTAGGTTGACAAAAGATAAAGCTAGAAGGAGCATGAAAGATTTTAGTATTGGGATCTTCATTAGTCGTAGGACACCAAGTAATTCTTCTTTCCTTCATTATCAATAGTTATTTATTTGATCAAGTTAGTTACATATTTATGTTTTCCTTCTTAGGAAGTGGTTTGATCTTTAAACGCTCAACAATCTGTTGTGGTTTTGACGCATATCATAGGGATTTTTTCCATAACAATTATTGTACCTCCATATGATTTGTATTGGATCATTACAATATTTTTCATCTATCATGATGATTTCAGAGTGGGAAAAATAGGAGGAATCAACTCGTAGGGTCATTTTAGTGGCAGGTCCTATTTTGGAAAATTAGGGTCTGGAACCTTCCGAAGACATATTGAGGCATTAAACATCATTTTGGGGGGTTTTCGTGTCTAGAATGTGTGCTCACCCCATTTAATATTTTATAAACTCTGAGACCTTTCCAACGGTGTAGACCGTGCATCAATCAGAGTCTGTATGGAAAAGTTATACCTCCCGCAAGTTGACCTACCATGTTGACCACCATGGTACGAGAGTATGCCATGTTAGCCCCCATTACCCATGCATCTGGGGATATCCATGTGGGGAATTTCAAGAATATTATATAATGTTCAAAACCCTACCACAATTGAGGGTTAAGGAAGTAAAAAAACTATCCCTAGATGGCTATGGGGCTATGTTGAGTATCGAGCCACTAAGAGGAGAAGAGGTTGCATTCTATAATATTGTATTTTATTCCATAGCTAGGTAAAATAAATAGGAGTGGGAAATTAGAGAGCACAGAAAATGGTGGAGAACAATGCTCAAACATATGCAAAAAATGTTCATTTCTATTTCTTAAATATCATTTTCTTTTATTACGTAGAAAACCTTGTAATCAGAGGCGAAAATATTGAAAATGAAAAATTGATTTTCATAATAGGCAGGGATCATTAAGATCTATTTATTATGTTTAAGAGTACATTTTGTAATGTTTTATAAATCCTGGGATAAAGACAAATATACGTTTAGATAATGTTATTTCCTTAATCTTTTGATTTAAGGAGACATTTATCATAATTATCTTCCACTTAGATGATAAAATGTATTGATTTTTCACTCCAATATCTTAACATAAGTAGAAATTTATCATAAATAACTTGTATTTAGTTGATGAAATGTATTTCCTTTGTTAGTTTGTGATATAATTTAGATAAAAAAAAAATCATTCTAGGAACCTAGAATTGCGATTGGTAGTTGTCAGCACCTAGTATGCTTCTACCTCATTTTTCTTCTCCTCGTGTTATAGGGATTTTTGTTTGATATAAGATTTGAGATTTCCCAATGAAAGGGTTAAAAAATCACACCAAACCATAGGCATATAATAAATCTTAGGCAAATTTGTTATACATGAAATGAAAAAGAGAGAAAGAACATACCTTATTCCTAAAGTTTGATGTAGATCCAAGTGGCGTTATCTGATCCAATGGTACGCTGAGATTTATATTTAGTTTCAGATCTACACAAAAATATACAAACAAACCCTTTCTCCAACATGGTCATCTAAAGTGATTAGAACCCAAAGAAAATGAACCTCAATTGTTTTTCAAATGAAAAAATTCACAACCAATTTATGAATAGAATTTGTACACCAACCAAACTAAGCATACCAAATTGAGTTATTGGTATAGCATCAATTGCCACCATATATGCATTTATGACATGTTTGGTCTTTTCCCGTCCTACTTTGAGACATCAATTTCCTATATCTCCTCTAGATTCTTCAAAAAACAATTTTTACTAACTTGTCTGAGCCGTAGCAACTATGCAAGGAGTGTATATGAGATTTTCTCTAATGAAATTCATGTACATTTCAATTTTTCTCAAAAAAATACAATTTCCACATTCTTTCTCGAGGTTCGTGGGTTTTCCCGGTTCCTAACCCTTTAATGCCCATACATAATGAATTATAACCACCCGAACCACTTAGATATGGTATAAATTGAGCACAAGCCATGAGGAGAGGAAATGAATCTGGAAGCAAAGTTATGTTGGCTATTTCCCACCTTGTCTAGAAGTCCTTATGTTCTCACTGCTATTTTTTCCCCAGACCTAGAAACCATCGTTTCAAGCCTTATATTATATTTTTCTAAAAGTAAATTGTAAAACAATTTATAATTTGTACCATCAATACAATTTATTGATCAATATAATGTATTATTTGAAAAATAAAGATACAATATATTTTTTAAACAAAAGTACTTCTTTTAAAAAATATATAAGGCCAAATAATGAATAGGGCACAATCCCTACCCCTTCATGAAGGGACACAACCATTAATTAAATAATTAATTTTCTTTTTTATTATTTCACTTTTTCAAATACCATGGGCTTCCAAACTCATGGGTTTGAAACCACCATCTTACTTTTTTGTTTTCACATGCATCAAATTTTTTTGATTGTTTGTTAGTTTTTATATGACCTACAGGACTAGCCTGTGGCTTCAGAAACCATGACTTAGGGGTATCTAAGCTATCAAAATAATCTAGGGATTGTGCTCGACTTGAGCGACACCAACCCTTAACAAGGATGAATTTTTTGTTCCCGCAAGTTTCGAACCGGTGACTTTAACATCACAGAGTGCCTTAACAACACATTCTGTCACTGACTGTCCTACACCTGAGGGACACATGTACCCATTTTTTTGATATACTTATACACTTATATATAAATCAATATTAAAAATGTTATATGTATTCATAAAAAAAATATAATATGACATTAATGACAACATTGATATTTTAACATAAATGAAAATAATTCCAACAAAATACTACCTAAATCATTAATTAAATCATTAATTATATATAGTTAATATAATTCACTATGTGAAAATTTTCAAAATAATATGAAAGGTTTTACTATTTATATTATTAGTATAATTTATTATTTAATAATAAAATATTATATTTTTCTTAAAATAAATGGTAAAACAATTTATAATTTGTACCATCAATACAATTCATTAATCAATATAACGTAATATTTGAAAAATAAAGATACGATATATTTTTTAAAATGAAAAGAATTCTTTTAAATATATATATATTTTTTCATATAATTCTAAATAATATATAAGGCCAAATAACATATAGGGCACAACCGTTATTCCTTCCTTAATGATATAATAAGGCTAGGAAGAACCCCTACCCCTTAACCATGGATAATCTCAAATCATAACATATCTCGAGATGAAAATTGATTCAATCAATAATTCCACAAATGATCAAACTTGACTGAACAAAATATAACATTGATCATGGTTGACCCGTTTATCATGTATAACTTCTATAACCCTAACCCTACGATTCTACGAAATAATATTTGTTCTTCTCCTTAGAGTTGAACCTCTGCAGAATAATATTTGTTCTTCTCCTTAGAGTTGAACCTTTGCAGAATAATATTTGTTCGTGTACTTAACCATGAGCTTCTCGATAATAATATTTGTTCTTATACATCATCATCATCAATATTTGTTACTCTTCATTGTTTATTAATAAAATTACTACAAAGAAAGTGATTACTTACAAAGAAATTTGGAGGGTAATTTATTGGACCAGTCTGCGGAAAATGAGAAGCTTGAGAATGCAGTTCGAAAGGTAACTGGAGTATCAAATGATGGCACCTCAACTTTTATGAATGATGGTAGTCGGTTAAAGAGAAAGAGAAACAACTCACTCGGGCTACAAATGGATTTGAAGAGTAAAAATTCTAATTATCTATTTCCTCCCATGCTTCCCTCGCAGCGGGATATGTATACGTTGGTTGTAAAATTTTTAACCACATGTACCCATATATTGTGCATCCATCACCTCAAAATTTCATAGTTTAAATGTACCAAAAAATAAGTTATAGTGAAAATGTCAAATTAACTTGTTTGAAATTGATTTTAGGAGAATTCAGGAACCCTAAATCCCACAAGGTATATTTCAAAATGTATAGAAAACCAATGTATGAAATTTTAACCACACGTATGTGGAGATCTTTCCTTCATCTCCTAAAAATTTCACAGTATGAAACATCCCAAAAAATAAGTTATAGAGAAAATGCCAAACTAACCTAAAACTGATCAATCTTGAAAATATTGTGTGTATTGATAAAACTATAATATGCCATTAATATATTTTAAATAATATATACATAGTACAATCTATTGCTTTATGACTAAAGTGATTGCAAGAAAAAGAATAACCATGGAAAGAGTTTTGGTACCGAGTTATGCGAGACCATCTTTGTGGGAAATATCTTCTAAATATTTCCTTGTTTTTTCTTTGTTTGTTTTCTAGTTTGTTCGTGACCTGAGACACTACCCTGTGGCTGAGAAACTGTGACTCAACTTAGGGGCATCTAAGTCGTCACCAAACCTTAACATGGTTGGTTTTTTTGTCCTCGTAGGTTTCGAACCGGTGACTTCAACATCACGGAGTGCCTTAACAACACACTCCATCACTGACTGTCCTACACCTCGGGGACCTAAATATTTCCTTGTTGTCCTTGGGAGGAATGCCAATTTTCTACAGAACTTCAATTTCTCTCTTACTCTCGCCTTCATCACTTATGGAGATTTTGATTACATCAACATAGCTTTTATATTTTCCTTCATTTACTTTCTTTGATGAATTTATAGCTTTTGAATGTTCTTTGATGGTTTGCTAAATCTTATCATCTGAATTTTTGACCACACACTTTTTCTCAATACTTTATCTTTTTATACTTTATCATAACCCTTCATGAAGGAACATGTTAATTCAAAAAAACATGGAGCTCATTAATTAAATAATTAATTCCCCTTTTTATTATTTCACATTTCCAAATACCATGGGAAAATACACGGGAAAATACCATGGGTTTCCAAACCCATGGGTTTGAAACCACCATTTCATTTTTTACTTTTTCACGTGCACCCATTTTTTTAATATACTTGTAAACCTATATATAAATCAATCTTGAAAATATTGTGTGTATTGATAAAACTGTAATATGACATTAATGACAACATTAATCCTTTAACATCAATAAAAATAATTCCAAAAAAAACTACCTAAATCATTATTTTTATATAGTTAATATAATTCATTATTTAAAAATATATTATTATATTTTTCTAAAAATAAATTGTAAAACCATTTATAATTTATACCATCAATACAATTTATTAATCAATATAATATAATGTATTATTTAATGCAATTTATTAATCAATATAATATATTATTTCAAAACTAAAAATATAATATATTTTTTTAAATAAAAATAATTTTCTTAAAAATATATATTTTAATTATAATTATAATTTTAAATAATATATACACTATTTTAAAAATAAAATATATATTATTTGACTAATTTATGTAATTAATATTATCCATTATTCTCGTAATATACATTTAAAAAAAAATATGAACCAAAATTGTATCGTTAATATGATACATTATTTAAAGAATCCAACGCCTTTGTGGAGATAAGGCCCAATAACCAAATAACTGATAGGGAAAAGACTCTACATGCACCCATTTTTTTAATATACTTGTAAACCTATATATAAATCAATCTTGAAAATATTGTATGTATTAATAAAACTGTAATATGACATTAATGACAACATTAATCCTTTAACATCAATAAGAATAATTCCAACAAAAAATACCTAAATCATTAATTTTATATAATTAATATAATTCATTATTTGAAAATATATTATTATATTTTTCTAAAAATAAATTGTAAAACCATTTATAATTTATATCATCAATACAATTTATTAATCAATATAATATAATGTATTATTTAATACAATTTATTAATTAATGTAATGTATTATTTCAAAACTAAAGATATAATATATTTTTTTTAAATAAAAATAATTTTCTTAAAAATATATATTTTAATTATAATTATAATTTTAAATAATATATACATTGTTTTAAAAATAAAATATATAATATTTGACTAATTTATGTAATTAATATTATCCATTATTCTCGTCATATACATTTAAAAAAAATCTGAACCAAAATTGTATCATTAATATGATACATTATTTAAAGAATCCAACGCCTTTGTGGAGATAAGGCCCAATAACCGAATAACTGATAGGGAAAAGACTCTACGCCTTCTCCTAGATAAAAATTTCAAAGCATAACATATGCAATCTCGAAATGAAAATTGACCAGCTCAGTAAGACTGCACAAATGATCAAACTTGACCAATCAAATATAATTCTTCAAAATATAACATTGATCACAGTTAACCCGTATACCATGTATAATTTCCATAACCCTAACCCTAAGCATATGTTTTCCTTAACCCTTAAACTTCTGCGAGATTATATTTTCTGTTCTCCTTAACCCTGAACTTCTGCGGAATAATATTTGCTCCTCTCCTTAACCCTGAGCTCCTCCAGAACAATATTTGATCTTCTACATCATTAACATCAATATTTGTTACTCTACATTTTCTGTAAATAAAATTACTACAAAGGAAGTGATTACTTACAAAGAAATTTGGAGGGTAACTAAATGGATTGATCTCAGGAGAATGAGAATGCAGTGGCAGAGGTAACTGGAGCATCCAATGATGACACCTCAGCTTGTAGGAATGACGGGAGTCAGTTAAAGAGAAAGATAAACAACTCCCCCAGGCTACAAATGGATTTGGAGAGTGAATATTCTAATGTTTTGTTGCCTCCCATGCTTCCGCCACAACAGAATATCTTTAAGCTGGTGGCCGACATGGATGGAACAATGTTAGCAGAGTTCCATGAACCTACTAAATGCCCCATATATTTTACTGTGGAGTAGATCCCCACAGGGAAGCGAACCTTCTTTTCAAATCGTCTGGGCCTCGAAACGTTCCTCCAAAAAGCTTCCCAATTGTTCAAGATAGTCATGTTCACAGAAATCAGTAAGAAAAGAGCCGATGTGCTCTTAGACATGTTGGAAAACCGAGGTTGCATCGCCCACCGACTATACAGAGAATCTTGCACGGAGAGAGACTCATTCACGTGGAGGATGTTCGTCGAGTGATTTCCGCTAAATTCGATCTGGGTATTCACCCTGTCACTTGATGTAAATCCTTTAAAATTAAATCGTGAAGAACAATGTGCAGCACACAAAGAAATATGATGTTGATTTCTACTTCTAAATTTCATTTAATTTTGCATACCCTACCTTTTGATTAATGGAAAATTTTGATTTGATTTTGCATACTCTCTGTTTTGACTAATGAAAAAAATTGATGTCGATTTCTATTTCTAAATATCAGATTTTGATTTATATCTCTAAATATCAACTTCTATATTAATAAAGCGTGAAGATCAATGCTTTCTAAGTATCAATGGTAAAGAACATTGCACAACAAGTACATAAATCTGATATTCATTTCTAAGTCTAAATTCCATTCGGCTTCACACTCTTCCCTTTGAAAATTGTAAAAATCTCATGTTGATTTCTACTTTTAAATGGTGGCGAACAATGCTCAAACACATGCATAAAATGTTCATTTCTATTTTTTAAATATCATTTGTTTTTTCTTATACTCTCTAAGTGAGAAGACTGTATCTCCAAATTAGTTTGATTTATACAAAATACTTGAAAAAATTATTTCGTAGAAAACCTTGTAATCAGAGATGAAAACATTGAAAATGAAAGGATTGATTTTCAGAATAGGTAGGGATCATTAATATCTATTTATTATGTTTAAGAGTAAAATTTTTAATGTTTTATAAAGCCTTGAGATAAATAAAAATATATGTTTACAAAATGGTAATGCCTTAATATTTTGATTTAAGGAGAGGTTTGTCATAATTATCTTCCACTTAGATGATGAAATGTATTGCTTTTTCACTCCAATCTCTTAACATAAGTAGACATTTATCATAAATAATTTGTATTTAGTTGGTATATATTTCCTTTGTTAGTTTTGGATATAATTTAGATGGAAAAAAATTCATTCTAAATTCATGTGCATCTAAAGTGATTAGAACCCAAAGACAATTGACTTCAATTGTTTTTCAAATGAAACAATTCACAACCAATTTATGAATAGAATTTGTACATAAAAACTAAACATACATAATTGAATTATTGTTGTAGAGTCAATTTCCACCATATATGAATTGATGACTTGTTTGATCTTTTCCTCATCCTACTTGCAGACATCAATTTCATATATTTCCTCTGGATTCTTCAAAAAAAAAATTTTAATGACTTGTATGCACCCTAACAACTATGCAAGGCACGTATATGGGATTTTCTCTAATGAAAGTCATGTACACATTAATTTTTCTAAAAAAGTACAATTTCCACATTTTTGGTCGAGGTTCTCGGGTTTTCTCGATTCATGACTCCCTAACTCCTGTACATAACGAATTATAACCACCCCAATCTCTTAGATATGGTATAAATTGAGCACAAGACATGAGGAGAGGACTTGAAGACTCACTGTTATTTTTTCCTCAGACCTGGAAACCCTCATTTCCAGCCTTTTCCAAGCTTCCCTAATGTGACCAAGAAGTCCCCCTTGAATTTATTTCGGTCTGTTTGAGCATTGGATTCAGAAGTTCATCATATATTTGGTGGTATCTGTTGAGGGACCTAGAGTTCATTCGAGGAGTAGTTCCGCAGTAGGTGCACCTGACAACTACCCCAAAATCTTTTGTCAATCAATAAAGATATCTCTTTGCTTTGAAATTATTTTATTCTTTATATATGTCCATAATGTTTGAATATCTCTTTACTTAGAATATTAGTTGTTGCAATTATTATTATTATTTTTTATCAAATACATAGAAGTTAGTTAGGGGATAAATGTTGTCCTTTGTAGTTTTACACTTCAAAGCTTTGCAGGTTGACAAAAGATAAACTTAGAAGGAGCATGAAAGTATTTAGCATTGGGATCTTCATTAGTTGTAGGACACCAAGTAAGTCTTCTTTCCTTCATTATCAGTAGTTAGTTATTTGATCAAGTTAGTTACATATTTATGTTTTCCTTATTAGGAAGTGGTTTGATCTTTAAACGATCAACAATCTATTGTGGTTTTGATGCATATCCATAGGGATTTTTCCCATAAAAATTATTGTACCTCCATCTTATCTATATTGGATCATTAAAATATTTTGCATCCATCTTGATGCTTTCAGAGTGGAAACAATTGGACGAATTAACTTGTAGGTTCATTTTAGTGGTAGGTCCTAGTTTGGAAAATTAGGGTCCAGAACCTTCCGAAACCATATTGAGGAATTAAACATCATTTTTTGGGGTTTTTTGTGTCTAGAATGTGTTCTCACCTCCTTGATGATTTTTTACACTCTGATACCTTTCCATCGGTGTAGATTGTGCATCAATCAGAGCTCGTATGAAAACGTTATGCCTCTCGCAAGTTGATCTACCATATTGACAACCATGGTACGAGAGTATGCCATGTTAGCACCAATTATCCATGCATATGGGGATATCCATGTGGGGAATTTCAAGAATATTATAGAATGTTGAAAACCCTACAAAAATTGATGGTTGGGGAAGTAAAAAAACTATCCCTAGATGGTTATCGGGCTATGTTAACTATCGGGCCACTACGAGGAGAAGTAGTTCCATTTTATAATATTGTATTTTATTCCATAGATGAGAAAAACAACTTGGGGTGGGAAATTCAAGAGCATAACGAAGGGGTTTAATTTCCTATAGCATTCTAATAGACCACAAGTCTCACGTAACTCCATAGAGATTTCCTTCTCCTTTCTACTTGCATTGTTTCCATACTAGAGAAAAGAGAGAAGAGAAGCCTCACCTTCTAGCTAGGTTTTCTGCCATACAAGTTTCCCAGAGAAAATCTCTATGTCATTTTGTGGATGGTGTGTGATTGTATTTTAATGTTCTCTATTTTCTAGATTTTATCTATTTCATACATAAGCATAAAATCAGAAGTCAAATATTCTAGAAATCTAAAGGAATTTAACCTTTATAGGTATATTTTGGTTTTTATTTATCAGAGCTGTTGTGATGAATTCTTGCAATGGAATATCCACGATAGTTTACAGATCACCATATATTGATTTTTGGATCTTCCTTCCTCAGCAACATGTATAAGATATATTCAACAAGATATGGATATTCCCCTTACACTTTGAGAGGTGGAACTCTATAGATACACAAAGCATCATCGAGGAAATATAACTAATAAAGAGTGAAATAAACACTCTTCACAAGAAAAGACCACATGATCCAAAGCTAGATCATTGAGAACTCATCCTAATTCCATTAGAACAAGGATGCTATCTCACAAATCCCCTCCCAAACTCACCAAGAAACTTTCCTTTATAGGACAAAAGGAGTCTCACATCAGTTTTCAAGAGAGATCATGGCCCTACAAGTGTATGGTTCAAGATCTAGCTTGAGAATTGCACCTGCATAGTCTTTATAACCACATTTAGGAATATATTTCTAGATAAAGTTATTTTAAAGGTAAAATTAGGAATTATGATATGAGGCTTGGTAGTGAATGAAGGATATATGTTACTAGGGTTTGAAGCTATGTATGAAGTAATTCTTATTTCCTTCATTATCAATATTTAGTTATTTGATCAAGTTAGTTACATATTTATGTTTTCTCCCTTAGGAAGTGGTTTGATATTTAAATGATCAACAATTAGTTGTGGTTTTGACGCATATCCATAGGTATTTTTCTCATAGCATTTATTGTACCTCCATATGATTTGGATTGGATCATTATAATATTTTTCATCTATCTTGATGCTTTCAGAGTGAAAAAAATTGGAGTCAACTTGTAGGGTCATTTTAGTGGCAGGTCCTAGTTTGGAAAATTAGAGTTTAGAACCTTCCAAAGCCATATTGAGTCATTAAACATCATTTTTTGGCATTTTTCGTGTCTAAAAGTTGTGCTCACCCCCTTGAAAATTTTCTACACTCCGAGACCTTTCCAATGGTGTAGATTGTGCATCAATCAGAGTTCGTATGAAAATGTTATGCCTCCTGCAAGTTGACCTACCATGTTGACCACCGTGTTATGAGAGTATACCATGTTATCGCCCATTACCCATGCATATGGGGATATCCATGTGGGGAATTTAAAGAATATTATAGAAGGTTCAAAACCCTACCAAAATTGGGGGTTCAGGAAGTAAAAAACATATCCCTAGATGGCTATCGGGCTACGTTAACTATTGGGCCACTAAGAGGAGTAGGGTTTCCATTCCATAATATTGTATTTTATTCCATCGTTGAACAAAACAACTAGGAGTGGGAAATTAGAGAGAATAACAAAGGGGTTTAATGTCCTATATCATTCTAATAGACCACAGGTCTAAGGTAACTCCATAGATATTTCCTTCTCATTTGTACTTGCATTATTTCCATACTAGAGAAAAGAGAGAAGAGAAACCTTACTTTGTAGCTATGTTTTCTCCCATACCGGTTTCCCATTGAAATTCTCTATGTCATTTTGTGGATGGTGTGTGATTTAGTTTCATTGTTCTCTATTTTCTGCATTTTATTTATTTGATGCATAAGCATAAAATCAATAGAAAAATATTATGGAAATCTAAAGGAGTTCAACCTTCATAGGTAGATTTCGAGTTAAGGAATTAGGGTTGTTGACTAATCTAGGTCATTGGGTTAGGGTTTTTGATGCCACTGGCTCCTATATGTATATTGTATTGTAAACAATGTATCACTATGAATGAATATAGAATATGTTGGTTTTCTCGGTTTGGGTTTCCAAGAGAAAAATCTCTATGTAATGTTTGTATTTTCCATTTTATTTTTTTTGTTCTTTTACTAGAAATATGTTTGCAGTAAATATTGTATAAGGTTAAAATCTACAAAAAATACTCCGATGTGAATCAAAGGAATTGGAAACAACTCCTCTGATTCACATCGAAAGAGTTAGTATTAACTCATGCAATAGGTAAGTGAATCAAAGATAAATAAAGAAATTACGCTAATAGGAATCAGAGGAGTTAAATGTAACTCCTCTAATTCACATTGGAGGAGTTTGAACAAATTTTTCTGATTTCTTCTAACTTGCTGAAAAAATGAAAATTTTCAAGTACTTCCTTTTACATATGATTTCTTAAGATGAACATGATATCTCTAATAAACTCAAGGTAAAGAGAGACCAAAGAAAAGTTCTTTAAAACTTAAAAATGAGGGTCTCCTTTTTCTAAAGGCTATGTAACTGCAAATAAAGAAAAATGGAGGGTTGTGCTACCTGTCACAATACAATGCAAGTCAAGATGACTGGGACTTGAAGATTCTAGAAGTGTTTTGGGCATGTAGGACCACATCGAAGAAGCTAACAGGACATACTCCATCCAGGTTGACATATGGAAAATAAGTTGTTATGCCGATGGAGTTTATTGTACCAAGTATGCTCATTATTGTGATGGTGGAGCTTACATATGTAGGCGTAGTAGAAAAGAGACTATTTGAACTAATGGAACTAGAAGAGAAATGCTTTGTCAAAGGTTTCCATCAATAGGTGTAGAAATCACGTGAGAAATATTGGCATGAAAGACATATTAGGAAGAATATATTTCATATAGGAGACTTAGTTTTATTTTATGAAAACAAGATTTTGCAGCACCCAGGGAAGCTCCATATGAATTGGTTACGACCATACGTGATAAGGTTCATCACAAAAGCAGTTAAAAGGTAGAACGGGTAAAAGTTATTATCATTTTTATTTCCATTGAGAGAGGAAAAAATAGGGAGAGTGGATCCAAGTGAAACATGAACATAAATGAAGTAGGTAGTTACAACAAAGAGTTGTAGAGAAGAATGGCACCACCTAAAGAATCAACTATGTATGCATCTTCTCTAGAGAAACAATGCAATAAGCTACCAATAGTACCAGTCTAGGAAGAGACACTAGAAGCATCAGTGTCGGAGCTAAGCTCAACCAACTTTTCAAGATATTACATACCAACCATGAAAGATACCGCGAAGCCCGTCAACCTGTCAAAAGACACCAAGTATGATCCTATGGAGCTGAAAATCCAAGTATGATCCGAGAGTGGTCGTAGAGGAATACAGGTTAAGTTTGATATTGATCTTAAAGTATGCATAACATGACATTACAAACAAGAAGAAATTTTCAGAGCTAGAACCAAGAAAATATATGAAGAGGTATGTTAGTGCAGAGACAAGGATGGTTGTGATAGAGCCAGAGATATGGGAAACATGGTCGCATAAAGAGACAATTTTGAACTTATTCAATATACCACACTTTGGGAGGAGCACAGATATTAATGCTCGCATAAACATATTTTTGAGTTTTGTATATAGAGGCTACTTGTGGCTCAAAAAATTGGTCTCAATTGATACAAACTTGATTATGCACATTAATGGATTATCATCTTAAGGGGAGGACCCTTCACTAGTATTTTTAAATGAAAAGAATGATAAGGCTCTATTAGCGAGAATGAAGGAAAAGTTTCATACATTCTTAGGAAAACTTGGTTTAGATGTAGCAAGAATATGAGACCCCATAGTGAGGTTTGTGGTGCAAGCATTAGCTTGTAAATTATTAAGTAAGTGAAGGAGGGACCACGTACTAGCAACATTCATCACAATAATTGAGAAATGCGTCAAGGGTGTGCAGATGAACTAGGAGACATTTTTGCTCAAGTAGTTCTTGATCAATTGTGATGAATCATAAGATAAAGGGACCAAATTTCATTCTTCATGGCTATTAATTCTAATTTCCTTATCAGTATGGAAGGATCGATATGAAACACAATTTTTGGGAGTAAAAGATAAGCCATGCCTAGTCAACACATAAGGTGTGACAATTAGACAACAATGTTTCTTTTTATATATACAAAAAAATGATTCGGACAAGCATTCATAGAATGCTACGCATACCACAATAGGTGGTCTAAGCATACAAGTCAATTGCATGCTTTAAGGAAGGGCTCCATCACATGCATGTGCAAGCCAAGAAGGATCCAAATCATAAATAGTTGTCCACATGGTACAACTTAACTAAGGAAGAGATGGGCCACATTATGGAAGATTGGGTTGACGATTAGAAAATCCCATCAATAGAGATAGAGTAAATGGAGACACAATAACCAAAGACTGAATAAATATCAAGTGAAGAAGGAGAAGAACAGGAAAAAGGAAATGGCTCAGGAAAAAAAAACACAAAATACAGACACACACATGGGAGAGAAGCACAAAGACATAGAATAGGAAAATAAATCACACAACAAAAGAAAATTAAAGTTGTAATGGAACCAACTATTGAGGCCCTGACAAAAGATTACTTGGATAAGATTGGAGACCAAGTTAAAGAAGTAGTAAATGAGGAATTTGAGCATGCGAGAAGACAACAGGTGAAAAGGCATACAAATATTCAAGAACATATTACTTCGTTGTGATAATTTTTGGAGACCACGTAGCTTGCAACAATACAAATAGATCTCCAAGTGTAAGCAGAGAATACAACATGGATAGTTGAGGTGCAATCAATTACCTCTATTGTATCTAGAGAAAGACGTGTAATGAAGATAGTGATGGGAGCCTTAGAGTTCCCCACAAAAGAGTTGAAGTAGTAATAAAAGGCACTAATTCATATTGACTTAGTGATCTCTCAGTTCCTTACATATATTTTGTATGAGTTACAATCGCACATAAAAGAGGAACTTCAGCTGTGCATAGTTTCAACCTCATTGGAGTTGATGAAGATAGTCATGGAGAAGGATATGCTGCAAGAAGAATACGACCAAATAAAGAAAGAGTGAGATGAGGTAGCAAAAAATGTAGAGAGAGTCAAACATGTAGTCAAGAGGGTCTCTCACATTATTCTAGAAGTGTTAAGGGAGGAAGACGACCCATTGGAGGAACATGTGACAAAGTTGAGTGAAGCCATTCAGGGATTTTGAACAAAGATCACCGAATTAGTGTTAAATTTGTCATCATCGACAATCATTCTCTAATGAGAGGCCATATGGGCCACCTTGAGGCTAGCTAGGGAGATTTGGAGAATCAACTAGTCTTGTGAGGTATTGAAAAAATACAGGGGGAATGTACAACCTCTGTGAGTCAAACCAAAATTCAGAACAAACAAGATGCTATGTGAGTCTAACACAAAAGTCAAGGGGAATGTACAACCTCTGTGAGAATAGATAGCCTAGTGAAAAAGGAAAGGGGAACATACAACCTCTGTGAACATAGAAAGACTAGTGAAAACTTTAGGGGGAACATACAACCTCTATGAGCCTAGTAAATCCTTGTGAGCCATGAGAAAAGGTCAAGGCATATAGCAAAAGTTAGGTTGAATACAGAATTCCTATGAGCTTGAAAAAAATGATATTCCTAATATTGCAAATGATATAAATGTATTGATCTAGTGCGTTGGCACGTGTAACATTATCCACCCTGAAGAGAATTTTGAATTGCCTTGTCAAGAGTTGTAACTGAAGTCTTAAGTCTAGTGTAATGTTGAGTTGTAACTAAAGTACTAAGTCTAGTTCTATTTTAGAACTAAAGTATAATGTTGAGTTGCAATTGAAGTCTTAAGTCTATTCTATTTTAGAATTAAAGTATAATGTTGAGTTGTAACTGAGGTCTCAAGTCTAGTTCTATTTTCGAACTAAAGAATACCAGTCTCAAGTCTAGTTCTATTTTGGAACTAAAGTGTAATGATGAGTTCTAACTGAGGACTCAAGACTAGTTCTAAGTTCAAACTAAAGTATGAACCTGAGTTATGATTAGCTCATGAAAACATGCTACTATTTCGAGTCTCTCCTCTTCTCCTCTTCAACCTATATAAGAAGAGGTCTAACCCTCTCTTCAATATAGTTTTGAAACACAGTTTTGATATGCAGGTTAAGGGTGAAGTAATAGAGGAGCACATTAGTGATAAAGATGCAGCATATCAGAGGTGTATTTCAGCAAGGTATTTTAAGTCCTTCTCGGGTCAGAGTCATCTTGGCAGGCTCTTTGAGAGAAGAACATTCATGGTGGATATTTGTAAGAGATCTTACATTGTTAATGCAATAAAGGAATATCATGTGTTGGGTTTTTTCTCCCTGTAGAGGGTTTGCCGTGGGTATATGTTTTGTTGATATGCATGCTTACTTATATACATAGTTATTGCTATTCGATTATGATTTGAAATTCTTGAAGTGTATTAAGCTGGAATCAAAGTGTTTAAGAAAATAAAATAATTAATCTGCATAAGAAATCAAGCTCATAATTTAACATGGTATTAGATCTTAGGGTGTGTTAAACATGTTGAAGTGCAGTAGCATGTACACATAGATCCAAGCTAGCTTGATTAAGTTTCCAGTGTGAGGTCCATGGCATCCTCCATTTCAGTCAGGGCCAAGGATAGGCTCGAAGAAGCTACCAACTTCAACGTGTGGAAGCTCCAGATAACAAATTCCTTGTAGGACCATGATCTTGAGAAGTATGTGACCACAGTGGTGGAGGAACCCATGAATAATGCCGGAAGAACAAACTTCAAGAAGAGTCAAGCAAAGGCCAAGAGAATCATCTTTGACTTAGCCAAAGACAACATAATACCCACAATGACTTCGTTAATGATTGTCAAGGACTGTATGGATACCTTGGTGAATTTGTATGAGAAACAGGCTCCAAGTCAAAAGAGGACACTTAAGAACAAGCTTAAGTATTTGAAGATAGGGAAAGGTGAATCAGTGGCATCTTTCTATTCCAGGATAGCCCAGATCAGAGATCAACTTTTGGTCACAGGGGTGACAGTGGACGATGATGATTTAGTGTAGACCATTTTTTACGGTCTTCCTTCTTCATGGGAGACCTTCTTATCTAGTGTAAGTAGTAGAGAGATTCATCCCACGTTTGAGAGGTTATGGCATGATTTCCTCTAGGAGGAGAGTCACACAACTACTAGGAGCGAGCCAAAGAAAGAAGAACACGCAGCTTTAGCATCAATATTTAAGGGAAAGAAGAAAGGCACTTTCCAGAAAGGCTCTCAGAGGAAGCCAAACACCAAAGGTACATTTGATCCGGATTTATGTAGGAACACAATGAAATACAGAAATACACATAAATGCAGAGATGCAGCGGAAATAAGACTTTATTTCATTGATAAAAAATGACTGAAAAATGCTTACAGATAGAATGTAAATAAACTAGCTAAGGCGCTGGTAGCTTATCTCTGAGAAGAGATGTGGCTGCTACTCGCATCCATGAGAAGATGGTTACAATGAGGCTCT